>JAEQBH010003109.1:0-309485 GCA_016808115.1 Tetrastigma voinierianum
ATTTCTTTCGATTTTGATCCAAGATCACGCGAAGTGCACGGTCGAACAAGTAATAAAATGGATTCCCCAGAATCCGGATATCGATCTACGAGATCTCGAGATTATCGATCAACTACCACGACTAATCAAATTTCTGCTATTTGGACTCTAAAACGGCAATTGAAATCAGCTTAGAAGCCTTAAAATATACAAGTCTAAGATATGTGAATGAATAACAAATAAGCTGAAATTAAAAAGAATAAAGAATAAAGAATAGTAATGAAAGTAACTGGACTGAACCATTATCTTTTAAAGGAAACATTGAATACACAATACTATTGTGAAAAGTAATTTGCCCGAGTACTTTATAACAGCTTCACTTGTTTTTCAGTTGCACCAATGAGTCCGAGAATATAATGAGTGACTGATCTCGAACTCTTGTTTCATCATCTAATTTTCACGATTCTTTCGAGCCAGTGATCTTTCACTGTCTATTGTTACCCTTAGTTCCACGGATCAGTGTATGCTTATTACCAATACGAAGGCGTGGACCTTCTAAACCATAGCTCGAGGAACGCTGCGATGCAACATGGTTTTACTCTTTGTCTTGGTTTCTCCTCCTCTAAATTAGAATAGTTCATCCTTTCACTTGGTGGATCTCTCGGTAACACAGGATTAAGAATCTTTGTTCCCGGAGTGAGGGTGCGAATCTCTCTATACATTTAATTGGATAATTCTATTCAACTCATTCTTGATTTTAAGTGAGGCAGGGATTTATATCGAAATAAACTCACAAAGCTCATTAGATCTCTCAATATTAGGTTAATATACCCTTGAGAAATTGTTCATCACTCTCAGGATTGCCTTCTCTGTGTCAATCAGAGGGCCTCCTGGGAAATCGGTATGAACGATACTCTGGTGGTATAGACAACGATATTGGAATCGATTCTGAGCTCATGCTTGACGGGTTAAATTTGAAAGTTCAATAGCACCTGGATTTGATACTGCGGAAGATAAATTCTAACAACGAGAGTTTGCTCGATGGGTGGGTTTCTAAATTGCGAATTACACGGCTGCGTTGGTTATCGATAAAAACATCCACTTGTAATAATGGGCTGGAGGTCGAATTCGGAAATTATCACGAACTTCAAACAACCGAGATAGTAATTTGAAGTAAGTAAGATTACGCATTCAACCTGCTTTAACAAACTAATCGTTGAGATCGAGAAATAAAAATAAAAATCTACTCAATGCCCAAGCGACAAAAATGAGCAAAACTAAAAAAATAAGAAAAGAAGAAAAATAACAAAAATGAGCCTTAGGCTACGAAGGATCTTCGTTACGTACGCCCAGTCTTGCCTTTTTCCTCTTAATGGTTGCAGTATTATAAGTTTTGAAGTTGGGCTAATTTGATGCACTTTTGGTGGATTGCAAAGTAAAGGCGGCCCGTTGCATGCATGTCGCGACCTCAAATTCTTGTCGACATCGGTTTGTCGTGTTTGTTCGCGGCCCGACCTGCTGATCGCGACATCCTCTGTGGTGCTCTTGGAGTTCTCTTTATCAGCGACATCGATTCTTTTGTCTCGACATTATCTATCTCAGCTTTGTTGCAGCAGCTTCCCCTGGTTGCGACATTCTTTCAACTCCATATGACTTTTCTTATGTCGCGACCTCAATGCTTTGTCGCGACATCAACTAGCCCAATATTAGTTTCAGCAGCCTTAACTTGGTCTCTGACTGGAATTGTTCTCATGTCGCGACATCAATCTCTTGTCGCGACATCAATGGTCTCAGTACTTGTTTCAGCAGGCTAGATCTTGTCGCAGCTTGTCTCAGCTTCAAGGGCTCGTCTTATGCCATGGTATCAATCTTTTGTCGCGACATCATGTGTACTTGATCTATGTTCTTGACATCCTTGACTTGTCTTTAATTTATTTGTTACTTCGAACTCTTCTTTTGTCGCGACATCAATCTCTTGTCGTGACATTAATGATCTCCTCATACATCACAAAAAATCCTGTCATGGTCTTTTTTGATGTCGCGACTTCAAATCTTTGTCGCGACATCAATAGTTTCATCATTTGTCACACCACCATTCATCTTGTCGCAACCTGTCTTAGCTTAAATGACGCGTCTTGTGTCGCGACATTAATCCGTTGTCGCGACATCAGTTATGCCCGGGGTGTTGTCTATCCTGTCGCGACATCATCTTTCTCATCAGTCCTTCATTCTTCCCAGGGAAAGTGCATCTTCTTGTCGCGACCTATAAACAATGTCGCGACCTGGAGTGTTTCATGCAGTTTCTGATATCAACCTTAGGAACCAGTGCAGTTCCGCGCTGATAATGTCGCGACCTCTTGAATGTCGCGACATCAGTGTGCAGTCTTCTTCCCAATCCTATGTCGCTACTTCCTTTCTCTGTCACGACATCAGTGTCCACTGCTAAGCTTTTAATCCTGTCGCGACCTCGTGATGTTGTCGCGACATCATGCCCTGTCTTCATCAGTTTTTAACTGCCTGACTTGGAATTCCTGTCGCGACCTGCTCAATTTGCCTTTGATTTCCCTTATGTCGCGACATCCTATCTTCCCTGTGCGAGCTCCAAACTGCAACATTCTTCCATTTTTATTCAACCAGTCATTCTCATTTCAGATCTGCCACTTTCTGCATCTCTCTAACGCAATATCTCCTTTCTTATAAATTCCTGGCCCGAGATAACAAATTGGTGAGTTTCTTCATATTTGCATATTAATCATTCTTTTTTGATTAAAATCCAAGCGAAAAATGGACTAAAAATAGATGACTTTTAAGCTCGTCACTCCCCCCCGAGCTTGAAGTTTGCTTGTCCTGCCAGAAAAGAAATATTTGTTTGTCCTCGAACAAAAGGACATTTTCTGTTGTGTTTCAACGTGTGACCAATTTAATTGAAAAACTAGAAATTGCATTCGAAAGCTTTTTTTTTTTTTTTTTTTTTTTTTTGTGTATTCAGCTTGAGTCGGATCAAGGTTAGTTTTACTCTATCTAGCATACAAAACCAAATTGTTGAAGTGTTTTACAAGCAGTATAGTTAATTGGTCTGGCGAAGTAAGTTGGTTTTTCTTTCTCATTTCCTTGGTAATTCAATTAACCCTTAGGATGTTCACGAGTTTGACCTTTTCTGATTTTCCAAATTCCACTTTGCTTGTTGTTCATATTGATCCACTAATGTAGGTAATTCCGACCTTGAATCCAATCGAGTCCTTTAGGGCTTTGTAATGTTAGGCTTGGGTAATGGGTAGGATGGATGGGATTTTTAGGTTAAGATTACCCAGTATTCTTTTCCTTTTCTTACTCATCACGCCTTTTCTCCTTGCAATTTCTTTAATAAACTCCCCGAACTTCATGTTTGGGATACCACCTGATTTTCTTCTATTAATTGTATGCTCCCGTTTCTCATTTGTAATTCAGAAATGAAATTTTATCTCTGTCACCATTCGGGAATAGTCTGATGTTTGTCTTTTTAGGCTTTCTAACACTCTTAGCGAACTTTGGGTTAGTAGCTCCCATACCCGGATGGCATTAGGGTGCTAGGTGTTGAAACACTTTAAGAACAATTGTTGAGAGAGTCGGGGCCTGAATAAACTATTCCTTAAGCTTTCTTTTACATTTGTATTTTCTGTTATTTGTAGATCTTTTTCTCTTCATTCCCACTTTACGTATTTTCTCCTTGAGTTCCTCAAAAATATATACTCCCCCAAACTTTATTTCTTCCTCTCTCCTTGAATTCTTGGGTAATCACAGGTTCTTTACTGGAGGATTGATTCTTTAGGATGGGTTGGGGTTTCCATTGGCTTATTTTGAAAATAAGGCTTGTTTAGCTCAATTTGGGACTTCAGGTGTAATGCATTGGCATATAAATAGGGATGGCTAAGAATAGCTCAAACTTTCCAAGGATGGCACGCATCATTTCTTGTTAGTTGTATCACTAGGATTTTAAGCCTTGATGATAATCCTAACGAAAGTTAAATTTGGGTTGATTAAGCGTGACTAGCCACGAGGATGTTCTTGACTCATATCGGTTGATGAGGATTTAAATGATGTTATATCAACCCGGGTTCCTTGACTCTTTATTCGCCTACAAACTCCAAAACATGTTTTGTTCCTTGATTGTATAACCATCCTTATCTGGACTCATCGGCCAATTGAATAATTTGATTTTATTGTGCTTGATTAAGTGCATGTCATTTTGGCCCTTGTGCACTTTTATTTGTGTTTCAGCCCCCCTTCTAATCTAATTACTTCAACTAGTTCAGATTATGATATATCAGCAATTTTCCTTCTTGAACTGATCTACTGTTATTTTCCCGATATCTGGCCAATCGGCCACCTGATATAATTACCAACAATAACAAACAATTAATTTCCTAAAATTTTATTTTATTTTATTTATGATCAATTAAGACAGTGAGAAACAACATTTAGGGAGAGAGGAAGAAAAATCAGTCGATGGTAAGGTTTATTTTTCTTTTGGAGGGCGTCAAGATGTTGGGGGGTCGGATCAATGTAAATTTGAAGGGATTTAGAAATTCCATTTCCATTCTCCTCTTCTTCTTGATACTCTCTCTCTCCATCTGATCTTCAGGGACTAACTCATTGGTGAGTTCAACTTTCTTGTTCAGGTCATCTTGTCTTGTCCTGATGTGTTCATTATTTCTCTCCATCGGTCATGACTTCCTAAAAATTTGGAGAAGATTATTGTTAATCAAGTCCCAAATTTTCTCTATGTATTTTCATTTTCCTCCAGCTTTTTATCTCTTTCTTCTATTTTCTTCTCAAAGTCCTTGAGCAGTGACTTGTATAGGAATTTGAACCCCTTAATCTGCTCTACAGTCTTAGCCTCCTTGTCTGAATCCCTTTTTTTTATGATTGTGAGGGCGGGAATCGAATCATCTTTGGTTGTTGTAAAATGACTCATGGCTCAGTTTTAGCTTTTTCAGTAGATCTTGATCCCTGTCCTCCATTTCTTTCTTGAACTTCTCCTCTTGAAGCTTCAAAATTTCCTTCATCTGCTCCTCCCTTCTGCTCATTACCTCCTCCATTTGCTGGTCTCTTCTTCAGTTACGCCGTAGAATTTCTTCTCTTTTGCTCAACTCATCTTCCCAATGTTGATCTCTTCTTCTCATTTCTGCTTCATACGCTTCCTCCCTGAATTTTTGTTGGAGGTTCCATTCTCTTTCTCTTTCTTCCATACTCCTCTGTATAGAACTGAGCATCTCCATTATTGAGTTATTTACAGGCTCCACGGAGCTTTCACCGAGAGCCTCTGAGATTCTCTGTTTACGAAAGGAGGCCGCCGGTGAGTGAGAAGTCTAGGGCTTCCATCATCTTGCTCTCGGCCTGCTAAACATATGAAAGTATTATCTTCGGGTAGGTTTTCTTGTTCAATGACCCCGAAGAGTGTCATCTTTACGTCTTGCGAGGCTCGACCCTCCCCACTCTTGCTTACATTTCCTATTATTACCCCCTTTTCTTCCTGATTCCTTGGCCCCTTGCTTACCTATCGGTGTTAGTGGTGAAGCGCGGGAGCTTCTTCTTCTTACGCCGGGTTCCCTTCCTTTAGCCGCTGAACAAAACTGGTGATGGTTACTGGGTGTGGGATTAAACCTCTTTTGTTTCCCTCATGGTATCTCATTATTGAATTTTCAATCACTGCTCCTGCATTGAGCTTGTACCCTTTCAGTATGACATAAAGGATAATGGCTTCCTGTTCCCTTACTGTGCATACATGCTTGGTTTGGGACAGTAACGAGACCGAAACAAAAACCATACCATGGCCTCACTCGTAGGTCATCACACTTTAATTGATTCGTATTTTGAATTGCTCCTTTCCCATGATCCAGTATTGCACTTCTGTCACGTCAATTTCTTTGTGATCTTCTCATAAGTTGGGTTGCTAGCGACTTCTTAAATTTGGTGCGTACAGCACCTGCCATAGTTTCAAAAAAATTTTCAGATTGGAGACGCGTGCGAACCTGTGACTTGGGGGCTCTGCTCTCTTGCATATCCACAGGTGATCGAGCTTTCTTCCCTGCAGTTGGAGTAGAATTCTCGGACCACTGCTGCATATCCAGGCTTTTGGTGCTTGCAGAAATTTCCCCACCCTCTTTGTTCTATCATTTCCTTGAAAGGGGAAATAGGGTTGCTGAATCCTCTTTCTCCAACAAACCCCTTATCAACATAATACTTACCAGCGTGTTGGAATGACCTCCTGATAAAATTCCTCTTAGCTTCTTCACCACTTTGTCTTTCCCCTTGTATGCTTGTTGCACAGAAGCGTGTTGATGCTTAGTGTTTAGATGGTATGTTATTCTCCATGGTAGGTTCCTGACGAACTTCCTCTACTGGTTGCATATACTCTTCCATGATTTCGTTCAGGTTTGGGACGAGGGTAGCAGGGTCAGTCATTTGTTAGTTAGGAAGGGTTTTAGGAAGGGATTTTGGTCTAGGGTTTTCAAAATCAAAGAAACCAGAGGAGAACGGAGATGAAGAGTTGTAGTTGCTTTAGAGAATGGAATGGGAGTGGAAGGATTTTCCCAACAATTGCAATTCAATGATGATTGTGGGCTGTTTATTATTTCATTTATTTCATGTTGCGATTTAAATTCCAGGCTATATTTATTCTGTCATTACGTGAGGGTATTAAAGGTGAGTTCTTTGGCACATTTTCTTTTAAATCGCTGACCTGATATTTTATATTGACATCACTAGTTGTCGCGACATAACCTCTTGGTCGCGACCTGTGCTCTTAATTTAATGATCAGAAAAGTTTTCCTTCTTTATTCATTTTGCAACCTTTTTCAACATCCATTCAAGCATTTCCAAGCAACAATTCAATAAGCATTTCATTCATCCTTCACATAATTTGTTTAGGGAGAAAAGTACTCCCCTTTTTCATGTCGTTCTCTTCTGCAAGTTGCTGGAGATGTCCTGGAGTTGTCCTTTTCTCTCCTTCCCTTGCATTTATGCATAAGCACTTTGCAACATTTCCAGAAAGGATTTAATTAAACAAAAAATTAACTACCAAGTACTAACTAATAATTATAAGAACTAGAAAAGAAAACAAAATCAAGGTGAATTATAAAAAGAATCAAAGTCTAAAATCGAAACTAAAATCTACATGGGATGCCTCCCATCCCATTGCTTTCGATTTGAGTCCTTAGGCGGACTTCTTTGTTTGATTATTTCTCTCTCTTAATGAACCAGCTGGAGCTCTTCCTTTCTTTCCTCACTGCTTTGATAATGCTTCAGTCTTTGTCCATTGACTTTAAATTCTTCCCCCATCCCTTCAGTCTTTAATGTTATTGTTCCAAATGTACTTGACACCTCTTGTGTATGGTCCTCCATTTTGAGATTTTGCTTCCACGGAAATAACTGTCCCGGAGTTAAAAAGAAGAACGTTCTCACACACTCACGAACTCTTTCTCGGAATCCTACGATCATGCCATTTCTTTATTTTGTCCTTGTATATTCTAGCATTGTCGTAGGCTTCATTTCTCAGTTCTTCCCGGGTTCATTCGGTTGGAGCGGTCTCTCTCTTCCTTTGCATTTTTAAAATCAAAGTTCAGCTTCTTGATGGCCCACATAGCTTTGTATTCCAGTTCAAGAGGTAGATGACATGGTTTGCCAAAGACAACTTTGTATGGGGACATTCCAATGGGAGTTTTGAATCTGATCTGTAAGCTAAGTCGTCATCAAGTTTGGAAGACGATCCTTCCCTACTTGAACTTACGGTCTTTTCGGGATTCTTTTTAAGAAATCTCCTGTTGAAATCTGCGCCTGTCCATTGGTGGGGATGATGGCTAGACTCCTTATATGCTTGATCCAGCTACACACTCATGAGTTTTGCAAATATTTTGTTTGCAAAATGGCTTCCCCCATCACTAATGATAGTTCTGGGTGTTCCAAATCTGCTCAAAATATTCTTTTGTAAGAAACTCACAATTGTATTAGCATCATTCCTTGGACAAGCCACTACTTCCACCCATTTGGAAACATAATCCATTGCCAGCAGTATATACAGGTTTCCAAATGATGGTGGGAATGGTCCCATAAAATCTATTCCCATTACATGGTGCAACCATTATGCCTTTTAGGGACATTTCATTTCTAACTGGCGATAACCAATCTTTTGGCATCTATCACACAATTTGACCTATTGAAGCCTGATCTCACGAAGATAATTAGACCAATAAAATCAGATTAGATATCTTGTGAGTACATTCTTTCTCGGAAAAATACCCCCATATGGTGATGCGCATTCATTCAAGTTTTGTTGTTCAACTTCTTTCTTATTTTGTATCTTTGAATAATCAATAACAAACTTTCTCTCTTATAGTAGTGGGTTATTTCAGGATGAATGTAACTGGCACATGATCTTGTTCTTTTGTTGATGCGTGATTCAGAGACATATAAACCAAATGATTATAATATGGCAGCTTGTGGAGACTGGGACGTTTGCCAGAAACGATTGTTAATCTGGGGAAGCTCTGCGATGATACGCCTCCTCCTTTGTTTCTGTTCTTTCTACGGACAAGTGATCGGCTATCACATTGTCCCTGACCCTTTATCTTTAATTTTCAGATCAAACCTCTTGCGGTAGCGACACCCTGTATCGGTCTTGGCTTAGCTTCCTTTTTTGACATCGGATATTTGATGGCTGCATGAAATCACTGTGTGACATAACATAGGATCCCAAAATGTATGGCACGAATTTCTCACAAGCAAACACTATGGCTAGCATCTCCTTTTCGGTTGTGGAATAGTTTTCTTGTGCCATTCGAAAAGGTTCTACTAGCATAGTATATGGCTACGAATATTTTCTCTTTTCTTTGCCCAATCTGACCCCCATTCTTGAAATCACGGCATCACACATTATTTCAAATCCACGATCCATTACGAAAGTGCGGCCATGATAGGTGCTTGGACCCGTCGATCTTGATTTCTTGAAAGCGACCTTACGGGGAATCATGAAATTAAACTTTGTGTCTTCTCCGATGTCATAGTGGTACGGTTATTTTGAGAAGTCTTTGATGAATCTCCTATAAAATCCGGCATGCCCCAAGAACTCCTTATCCTTCTTTGTGTGGGAGGGTGCAAGGGTTTGATAATAAAATCTTGGATTGGTCCACTTCTAGTCATCTTGAGGTACATGACGAACGTACATACATTTACCATGAAATGGCATTTTCCCGATTTAGTGCTATTTGTTTGTCGCCCATCTTTGAAGTCTTGTTTCGGGTTGTTAGGACATTGTTGGCGGACCCATACAACGTGGGGGTAAATAAAAATTTCCATGACTTCCTCGATCAAATACGGAACATTGACGCTCATACATCGCTAGAAGTGGCGGGAGCATTGCACGACCCAAATGGCATCCTTCGAAGGCAAAGGTACCATGAGGGGCATGTGAATGTGGTCTTTTCTTAGTCCTCGGGTGCAATTACAGTCTGAGTTTTGTAGCCCTAAATACCCGTCCAAAACAAAATGAGGGTGTCCTGGCAATTTGTCAACATCGTCAATGAAGAAATGATCTTTCTGGTTCTTTGTGTTATTCACCGTAATCAATGCATACTCTCCATCACGTCACTTTATTCTTGTTGGAATTAATTCATTTCTTCGATTTGCGGATCACGATAAATCCACCCTTCTTTGGAACCACATCATTGGCTAGCAAGGGTATGCATTATAGATAAAACCGACATTTAACCATTTGAGCACCTCCTTCACATTGCTTCTTTCATTCTTTGGATTGATCTCCTTTGATGTTCAACGGTTCTTTGCATTTTCTTCAATGATATTTGTGCATGCATATTGATGGTGATACCTTTAACTCTTCAATAGACCAAGCTATAGACTCCTTATGATTCCTTAAAATTTCGGCAACCTGTTCCTCGGCACATCCAGGTCTAGCGAAATTATTCTTGGTTACTCTTTAGCGCTCGGGTAAGCATACTTTAAATGACAGCTCCTTTAAAACCGCCCTTCTTCTTGGTTTCTTGATAAGAATTCCTTTCTTCATTTTTTGTCTCCTTTTTCATCCCCAACGTTTCAAGACTCATCACTTTTTAGGTAGAATGTAAATGATGCGAGAAAATGCGAGATCAAAATCTTCAAGATCTTGGAAATTCATCTCTTTTCATTGATTGAAAGTTGGGCATTACAATCATAGTAAAAATGGGAGTTGTTGACATATACATCTTCTATTGACGATATCTTCCTTTTCATGTCTAAATTCCTCGAACTTAGAGTTAAATTGAAGTATTGCCTCTTCTCCAACTGCGAGTGAGAATTCCCATACGCATATCAATTAGAGTACTCCAGGTTGCAAGGAATGGCCTTCAGTGATAGAGGGACTTGTAGATCTTCCTCCATATCGGTATGATGAAGTCAACGGGAAAAATAAAATTTCCACCTTTACCGACACATCTTCTGCCAGTTCCTTCGAGGTTTGCGGGGTTCTATGCGCCGTTTGGAGATGCAGTGAGTGGGAGTAAAGCTCCCAAACCTTCTTGGCTTAACGAGAGATAGGACATTAGAATTGATCACGGCTTTGAGTCACGAGCTTCTACGAAACTCAAACTCTCCAATGGTGCGAGGGGAATGGGTGAAGCTCACTGGATCCTTCATCTTTTAAGTGATCTCTTGATCAACTGCGCAAGTTGGAGTCAAGTTCATAATTCCTTCTTGACAATCTTCCTCTTTTTGCTCGATTATGTCTTTGCAAAAAATTTTGCATAAAGTGGCATCGAGTCACCATACAATGAAAGGCATGCGATCTCCAGCTTACGAAGGTTTCAAAAACCTTGCAAACTGTTCCTCTATCTTTGATTTCTGTAGCCTCTGTGGAAATGGGCTGACGATTGTTAGGTTTTTCTTCTTGCTTCCTTCTTCTCTGGCGACTATTCCTTCTTTCTTTCCTTCTCAGTGTTTCATCATTGTCTAGGCCTTCCTCTCTCCTTATTTACTTTCATCTTTTGTCTTTTCCACCAAGTCTTTCCACTTATGAGGCACTTGCAGCCATGGTCATGGGATTCGCCGTGTCAACGGGGCATCTTTCATCGGTTTTGCGGGTTTAGGGCCAAGAATTGCCCTATTTGTGTCTCAGGTTCTTGAGGAGGCATTAGTGGTCTTCGAAAAATTTGAAATTGGTATTTGAGGCTTCGGTGCAAACTTTTTTTGTTCATGGAGGTTTAACGGCTTCTTGTTGTCACATGAATTCACGGCATTTGATCTTCAAATGGTTGAGCCCTCCTACGACTCTAGTACTCGTTTCTATTTCCTCGCTAGCTGTCTTCAGGAGACCTTGGTGATTCTTGATATCCACTGTTAAGGGATTACGTCCATGCACTTGGGCCTTGTGAGGCCCCTCCATATATGAAAAATTTCATGGTTCCTCGATCTTGGATGATAGTGTCTTTGGCGGGTTAGGATTTGGTTTGAAGTGATAACTGTAGCTCCCAAGTATAACCTCCTCAGCATCATAAAACAGTTCTTCAGTGGGTACATCAGCACTTCCTCTCAATAGTTCCCTCTCAACTACTCCTATTTCATGAGCAGTGTGCATCTTCCTCTCTTGCTTGTCCATTCTATGCATGATGGCATCTAACTTTGCCTCCATGGCTGTCATCTTGCTCAGCTCCATAGCTCCTCTTCCTGCGCGATTACTCTTGAAAAATCGTGGAGCTTTCATGTTGCATTTGCGGAGTCTCAAATAAGATCTCTTGCCTCTTCAGCACTCTTACGTTTGAATGCTCCACAGCATGAAGCATCAATAATGCCCTTAGATGTATCATTCAAGGCATGATACACTATGTCCATCTGGGTCTTAAAGTCTATTCCATGCATCGGGCATCTTTTCAGCAACCTTTTGAATCTCTCCCGTGCCATAAAGGCTCTCATCTTCCCCCTATTTGGAACACAGAAATTATCTCCCCTCCCTTCTCTGCGAGGTGAGTGATGGGGAAGAATCTCTAAGTAGGCTTCTACAAGCTCCTCCCAAATATCAGCGAACCATATGGTGAGATTCATACCATGTGGCTCTTTAGTATCTCTTAGAAAATGGGAATAAATGAAATTTTATGACCTGCAGGTCTCACCCATTCAACTTCAGCTGTGTTTGCCATCCACGAGAAACCTTCGGTGCTCATTTGGGTCTTACATTGGGATGACCGATGCTTGGTATTCTTCGAACCATTGTAATAAGTGCGGCTTCGGTTCAAAGTTATTTGCATCAAGCGTAGGTTGTCATATTCGCGAGTATTCATCTGATAATAGGTCTCCAAAAGTCCTCCATTGTATCAGTGATTGGAGGCCTTCTGGCTGTTGTTCTTTGTCCTTCAGTTTGGTCTTGCCTTTCATCTGCCATAGTGGAGTTTACGCCTTCGTTTTTCTCGAGAGCTTACGAGTGTTCTCTCTAGTCGATATCTACTTTGGAATCGGTCGGTGTTAATTTCCTATGCATTAAAGTTTTTCTTTGAAATCAAAACATACTCACATTAATAGGATTAGTCAAATGACAAATATTTTCAATATGGCTTGTTAAGGTTAGTGGCTAAAAATAACCTTGAAAACTATTTTTGTTCTTTTTCTTTTAAATGTCCAAATTAGTATTTCCTTCTTTCGTCTGAATATTGATCTACTAAATTCTTTCGATCCCCGGCAACGGCGCCATAAAACTTGTTGGTGGACCAAAAGATATATACAAATTTATGACACCATTACCAAAGGACTATTGTCTAATCCCCAGCAATAATGCCATGAAACTTGTTTGTTATATTTCTTTGCAATTATACTCATTAAAAATTGGTTTCCTTAGATTAGATAAATTTCTTTACGATTTTGATCCAAGATCTTGCAAATTGCACAAGGTCGAACAAGTAATAAAATGGATTTAAGTCGGATATATCGATCCACGAAGTCCTAGAATTATCAATCAACTACGACTAATCAAATTTCACATATTTGGACTTTAAAGCAGCCCGATTGAAATCAGCTTAGAAGCCTTAAAATATACAAGTCTAAGATATGTGAATGAATAACAAATAAACTGAAATTTAAAAAAGAATAAAGAATAAAGAATAGTAATGAAAATAACTAATTTGAACCATTATCTTTTAAAGGAAACATTGAATACACTACTATTGAAAAATCAATTTAACGAGTACTTTATAACTTTGCTTCATGAACCAGTTTTAAATCGATCCGAGATATGGTAATGCAGCTAGAATCTCTCAAACTCCACTTGTTCATCATCTAATTTTCTGATTCTTTCGAAAGACGAGGGAATTAGATAACTACTGTCTGTGTTGCCTTGTTACTTGGATATTTTCTTTTTCAATACTTAATACCGGAAACGTGGACTATAAACCATAGCTCCCCGAGACATGGGTATAGCATGGGTTTACTCTTCTTTGATTTTCTCCTCCTCTAAATTAGAATAGTTCATCCTTTCCTTGATTAGATCTCGGTAACAGGGATTAAGTCCTTTGTTCGAGTGAAGTGAAATCTCTGCTTGTTTAATTGGATAATTCATTCAACTCATTCTTGATTTCAAGTGAGACGAGGATTTATAGAAATAAACTCACAAAGCTCATTAGATCTCCAATATTAGGTTAATATACCCTTGAGAAATTGTTCATCACTCTCAGGATTGCCTTCTCTGTGTCACTCAGAGGGCCTCCTGGAAATCAGAGTATGAAACAATGCTACAGTTGGTATAAGACACTGATATTGGAATCAGTCTGAAAACTCATGGCCGAAGCGGATTTTCAAGCTGAAAGTTCAATAGCACCTGAATTTATTTTGCAGGAAAGATAGAATTCTAACAACGAGTTGCTGATGGCTGGGTTTCTAAATTCTTGGATTACACGCTGCGGTGGTTATCACGATCAAAAACATCCCTTTGTAATAATGAGAGCTAGAGTCCGAATTCCAGAATTGTCTGAACTTCAAACAACCAGATAGTAATTTGAAATGAAATGAATTCTGCATTCAGCTTCTGCTTTAACAAGCTAATCGTTCAGATCCAGAAATAAAAATAAAAATCTACTCTAATGCCCAACGACAAAATGAAACAAAACTAAAAAATAAGAAAAGAAGAAAAATAACAAAAATGAGCCTTAGGCTACCCAGATCTTTCGTTACATTGCCTTGATCTTTGCCTTTTCCTCTTACGGTGGCGAGGTATTATAGGGTTTTGAAGTTGGGCCCTAATTTCGATGCACTTTTGGTGGATTGCAAACTGAACTGGCCCATTTTACTGTCTATGTCGCGACCTCAAATTCTTGTCGCGACATCAGTTTGTTCCAGTGTTTGTTGCAGCAGCTTTAGCCTGGTCGCGACATCCTCTTGGTGCTCTGGAGTTCTCTTTATGTCGCGACATCGATTCTTTTGTCGCGACATTATCTATCTCAGCTTTTGTTGCAGCAGCTTCCCCTGGTTGCGACATTCTTTCAGCTCCATATGACTTTTCTTATGTCGCGACCTCAATGCTTTGTCGAACCTTCGACTAGCAAATATTAGTTTCAAGCGACCTTAACTTGGTCTCACATTTGGAATTGTTCTCATGTCGCGACATCAATCTCTTATCGCGACATCAATGGTCTCAGTACTTGTTTCAGTAGGCTAGATCTTGTCGCAGCTTGTCTCGAACGAGGCTCGTCTTATGTCGCGACATGTCGATCTTTGTCGCGACATCATGTGCGATCTATGTTGTAGCATCCTTGACTTGTCTTTGGTGTTGTTACTTCGGGCTCTTCTTTTGTCGCGACATCAATCTCTTGTCGCGACATTAATGGTCTCCTCATACATCACAAAAAATCCTGTCATGGTCTTTTCTGATGTCGTGACTTCAAATCTTTGTCGCGACATCAATAGTTTCATCATTTATTTTCCACCCTTCATCTTATGTAGCTTGTCTTAGCTTCAAGGGCGCGTCTTGTGTCGCAACATTAATCCATTGTCGCGACATCAGTTATGCCTGGGGTGTTGTCTATCCTGTCGCGACATCATCTTTCTCATCAGTCCTTCATTCTTCCCGAAGAATTACCATCTTCTTGCGCGACCTATAAACAATGTCGCGACCTGGAGTATTTCCTGCAGTTTCTGATATCAACCTTGGGACAGTGCAGTTCCTTTGTTAATGTCGCGACCTCTTTTGAATGTCGAGACATCGATTAATGCGATCTTCTTCCCGATCTATGCCATACTTCCTTTCTGTCCACGACATCGATTGTCCTTTGCTAGCTTTTTAATCTGTGCGACCTCGTGATATTTGTCGCGACATCATGCCTATCTTCATCGATTTTCTTGCACGACTTGAATTCTGTCGCGACCTGCTCACTTTGCCTTTGATTTCCCTTATGTGTGACATCCCTGCTCTTCCTGTCTGCGAGCTCAATACTGACATTCTTCATTTTTATTGACAGTCATTCTCATTTCAAAATGCCACTTTCATCTCTACTACTACAATATCTCATTTCTTATAAATTCCCTTTCTTGAATAACAAATTGGTGAGTTTCTTCATATTTCTATATGTCATTCTTTTTTGATTAAAATCAGAGAAAAATGGACTAAAAATAGATGACTTTTAAGCTCATCGGTGTTTCGAGGGGAAACGAAGCATGACAGATTTGCCCCATACGGTATATGAGTCAGTGTCGGGGACGATTAGCGGGTTGGCTAAGCGAGGCCTTACCCTAGAGGGCGGAGAGACCCCGGACTTAGTCTACCTCGAGGTAGTATCTGAGTATGTGGATGTTTTCGGATGTTCACGGACTACCTTCCGCGGAGGGTAGTAGACTTTGAGTATCGAGTTACACCACGGTACTTCCTGCATCTCTATGACTCCGCATAGGATGGCACCAGTTGAGTTGCGGGAACTCAGAGTCCAGTTACAGGAGCTATTGAACAAGGGGTTCATTAGACTGATCCCTCGCCGCCATGGGGCGCTCCGGTTACATTTGCGAAGAAGAAGGACAAGACCCTTATTTGTGCATTGATTATCGACGATTGAATAGGGTTACGATCAGAATCGATTACCCATTACGGATTGATGATTTATTTGATTAGTTGAGGGCGCGAGTCAACTCCAAGATAGACAACCATGCCGGTTACCATCGGTGAGGGTTGAGTCGCACGAGATATCCTAAGGCAGGCGTTTAGGGCTGCGTTATAAGGCACTGAGTTTGCGGTAATGCCCCTTCGGATTGGCGAATGCGCGATCATTCATGGATCTCATGCATAGGATATTCCAACCTATTTAGATCGGTTTATTAAGTAGTATTAGTGGATGACATCTTGATGCACTCCCGGTCGAGGTGGGACATGGTATCGCGAGGATCGTTTACGGTTGTTGAGAGACCATCGGTATGCGCGAGATTCGATGGAGTCACGGTTAAACTGCGGGGGTGAGATTTTTTGGGACACGTGGTGTCGGCATCAGGAGTGTCGGTCGACCCGAAGGCGGCGTGATGAGTTGGGAGGCGAAGTCGGTCTTGAGATCTCGTGGTTTCTTGGGATTGGTTGGGTATTACGAGGAGATTCGTGCGGATTTCTCGGGATAGCGGCACCTATGACTAGGTTGACCGGAAGGAGGTCAAGTTTGATTGGGATGACCCGATCTGGTCATTCGGGAGTTGAAGAGGAGACCACTTCAGCTCCCATCTTGATGATTCGGACGAGAGACGAGGGGTACCACAGTGTATTGTGATGCCTCGAGGGCCAGATTGGGATGTGTTTTGATGCAATCCGGGAGGGTAGTAGCTTATGGTTCTCGTCGGTTGAAGAATCACGAGCAGAATTACCCCACACACGACATGGAGTTGGTGGCCGTAGTCTTCGCGCAGATTTGGCGCCCACTTGCCTCTGAGTTCGAGGTGTACTCGGACCATCTCCCAAAAGTATATTTTCACGCGCGGGACCTCAACATGGCGGGACGCGAGATGGATGGAGTTCCTAGAGGATTATGACTCACTTTGCATTACCATCACGGTAAGGCAAATGTGGTAAGCGATGCACTTTCGGTCGGAAGTCACGAGGGCGTTAGCTAGTATGTAGCTTCTCGGGAGTGGCGGATGCTCGAAGGCGTGGGGCGTTTGGGCTCTGGGAGAAATACGTGGCCCAGACTCGGGGGTGCCGGGGAGTTTAGTGGCTGGAGTCTACGGTGAGCAAAGTGATTGGTCCAGTGGCGGATGTGAGATGAGTGTCCATCGGGGACCCGAGTCTGATCGAGTCACCAATTGTGAATTTGGACCGTTCACGCGGATGGTAGTCTTCGATAGGGGACGGAATTAGTAGTTCCCGGTTGACCGATTTGAGAGAGGGAGATTCTCGGGGAGTTTCACTTTGCTCTCGATTTCTGCCCGGGTGCATCGGGTGGCACGAAGATGTACGAGATGCCGTCGCGGTACTGTGGAGTGGGATGAAGAGACACGTGGGGACTTTGTTCGGCTTGATGTCTCACGTGTCGAGCGGGTTAAGGCAGGCACCGGAAGCCCGCGGGGGCTCGCCGATACATTGAAGGTGGCTGAGTGGAAGTGGGAGCACATCACTATGGACTTTGTGAACCACTTGCCACGGACGCATCAGAGGCATGACGCGGTATGGGTGATAGTGGACCGGCTCACGAAGTCGGCACATTTTCTAGCCGTGGATGATAGCCATGGAAGTGCGCGGTTGTACATTCGTGAGATAATTCAGGCTACATAGATTATAGTATCCATAGTATCGGATAGGGACAGGGGTTTCTGGCGCACTTTTGGAAGAGTTCAAAGGCTATGGGCCACCTTGGTGGCTTGATAGTCTGGCGTTCACCTTGGTGAGATGGTCGGTCACGAGAGAGGACTATCACAGTGTTAGAGGACATGCTACGACGTGCGTCTGGATCTGGGAGTAGGCTGGGAAGAGCCTTGCCCTTGAGTAGGTCGCCTGCAACAACCGATTACCGGGCGGAAGTATACGAGATGGTACCGTATGAGACCTTGGCGTATGGGAGGCCATGTAAGGTCCCGCAGATTATGTTGGAGGGTGGGAGAGAGCTCCATCATTTGGTCACGATGCGGAATGAGACACCTCAGGAAGGTGAGGCTTGATGCGACAAGCGTCTTCTCACGGCTCGGGGCCGGCGAGGAAGAGCTATGCGGATGTGCGACGTCGACCCTTAGAGTTCGAGGTTGGGATCCGCGTCTTCTTGAAGGTGATGCCTAAAGTGTCGGGTTCGCGCGGGGCTATCGCCGAGATTTATTGGGCCTTTTGAGATACTCGAGAGGATAGGCGTTGTAGCGTACCGGTTGGCGTTACTGCCCAGCATGTCAGGTGTCCACGAGGTGTTTCACGTCTCCATGCTCTGAAGTATACTCAGTCCGGCTCATGTGGTGGATTAGGAATGGATAGAAGTTGACGATGGGACCTTTGAGGAGGGACCCGGTGTGCATTGTTGATAGCCGTGATCGGGTTTTTCTGGCATGAGACCGTGAGGCTAAAATGAGAGTACTATGGAGGCACTATGGAGTGGAGGTCACGTGGGAGCACGAGGGACACGATGCGGGCTACCTATCCCTTGTTTGGGGATGAAGGTACGTAGGTTAGTCGTTTAAGATTTAAATGACTGTTTACATGCATGATAGAGTGCACGTTGCATATGCATGTGAGTGATTGTGATCGTCTTGAATTTCGGAATGAGAATTCCTTTTAGAGGAGAATGTAAGATTTCGAGAAATTCGATTTATGGAAAAAGAGATTAAAATCGTAATTTCGGTTACGAAATTGAAATTTGACTAAAAAAATCCATAATTTATTCTACAGATCTCCAGATGACAAAAGCGGATTTCACCGTTAGATAGATCTCGAAAAATCTAGTTAGCCGCGTAAAATTTTGTAATATTTGAGACAATGTCGGGTTTGCCCACGTTTTTCGAGGGCATCGCGTTTGGTCTTAGTAAAGCGATTTTTCGTCTGACGAAAGTCACACATAGCAGTACTCATGTACCATAAGTGGTATGAGTAGAGAAATGATGGAAATGGATGACCGAGAATAGTGCGAATGTCAAGCGGAGAAAGGAATTAATTGATTTAATTGGATTAAATGAGAATTAAAGGACAAATGAATAGTGACTTGTCTTCTTCAAATAACAAAAGGAAAAAAAAAACGTGAATTGGAGAACCAGGGGAGAGGCAGTAGCAGAAAAACGGAAAAAATGGAGATTTTCTTTAGAGAGAGAGAAACTTCTCTCTAGAAATACGCGCGATCCGACCGTCGGCAGTATTCGGGACAGGAAGGAGAACAGCTCACCGGCGGAGGGCTTCACGTGGTGCGGAGTTTAGGGGAGTTTCCTCAGGCTTTCAGAGGTGGGGTTTCTCCCTACTTGCGTTTATTCCCGTTTAAATTGCTTTACAAATGTTTGGTCGAATGAGGCCGTTTAGGGGCGTTTGATCGGAATCCCAAGGCTTGGGACCCGAGATTGATTGAATTGTGAAACCCATCATGGCTAGAGTGACGTGAGGGGCTTTTTGGGTGCCATGTTTGATGATTTATTGTATTAAATTGTGTATTGATTGGAATGAGGCCGGAAATGGCCGTGAAATGCAGGTTCATAAGGTGAACCGATGAATTGTGATTTTTCGGGAATAGTAACCCGAGGTTTCCACTATTTGGCTCTGTATTCTCAAAATATATTTTGTGAAAATATGTGTTTGGTCGAGTGATTTAAATTAAATTGCGTGTTTGATCATTAGCCTAAGTGAGCTAATTTTGATATGAAATGAGAATTTATGATATTTGTGTGAATTGATTGTTTTGTAAATATATGCATGTTTATATATTTTACATGAATCGCTTGTATTGGAATTGACATACATGCATTCCATATACCTTTAGACACCCTAGGACTATAAGAGTGAGTGCATGAGATGAGTGAAAGAACGGTTCGGAGGGTTGTCTAAAAATATTAATTATCGGAGGTAGTCAAATTAAAAATATCAATCGTCGGATATTTGATTGATATTCATTGGAGGGTAGTCCACAAACAAATAATATATCAATCGTCGGAGCGGCCCAATTGATATATATATATACACATCGGAGGGTTGTCCACAAACAAACAAAATAACAATTTTCATACGAGGCTTAGGCGAGTGTGATGGAATCGGTGAGGACTCGGGATCTGAGTTGGTCATGTAGACATTCAAGTAGGATCATGCATTTAGCGGATGTGTGTTTTTCGATGGAACATTGCTTTGCACTTAGGTGGTGAGTAGCCCACTTAGAGGCGATTCCACTGCGAGCATTAGCTCGCACGTCGAGGGATATTATTTTCTGAGGTACGGGAGCGTGCGGGGGCTGGCTCGTCCTAGAGACCAGTTAGAAAGAAAGTCGGGTTGTGGCTTTGATGTATACATGTATTAGAACTTTTAAGTTTAATGTATGTATTGTATAAAGTAAAACATATGAACTCTTGTAACTATTGGGTATATAGTTAGTTCATAGTTGGCATGTATATTGAGTATTGTTTATGGGCCTAGTGATGTTTTAAATCATAAAAAACATTATATTGGACTGTTTGGGACGAGGTTTATGCGGGTTCGTATTTGGGTAGAGCTTCGGGAGAGGAGCTCTGCCGTTTTAAATCAGCTCTCGGTCACGAGCATTCCACCCAGTATTCCGTCTGATTGACGGGTAGTCAACGGACCTCCGGGGATCGGGGTGTCACACTTATCTTTGAAACTCAAATTCGAAACCCCTTATGCTTTGAGTGCTTTATAAAATGAGTTAGTCAGGATGAACTCCTAAAACAGTTAATTGGGTTAATTTCAAACGGTTCAGGTTGTTTCAAGTTTGTTTGAGCAGTTAGTCTAGCTATATATATTCTGTTATTTTTCTCTCAAAGCTGTAACAAAAACCCTTCTCTAAAAGTGATATGCTCTTACTGCATACTTCCTTTCTTCAAAACCCAAGGGGCCTAGAGCAAGAGCTTAACCTCGTTCAATAACATGAAGAATTGTGAGAGATAAACAGCTTCAAAAAAAAAAAAAAAAAGAACTTGATTTATTTCTTTATTGTAGTAATCTACTTTATTTTTTTTTAAAGAATGGTAGTAATATACTTAAATCTGTGATTTCTCATTCATTCACTGTTGAATCGTCCCTTGATCAAGTTGGACTAACAATATTAGTGCAAAAAGAATCAAGATGTATTGAAAGATGGTCAAAGGTCAGAAATAGGAGTTTAAGAGTGGAAGTCAACTTTGGTGCTATTGAAACTTTTTACTGTAGGCTTTATGGAAAAAAACGGCACCTTATCCACTATTTTTCCACAGCTTTATCTTTTGTGTAGATTACTAAAAAAAATTATATGTCTGTTGAGCTTTGACTTCTAGAATCAAAATAGATATATGTAAGAATATTTTATTTTTGTCTATCATGTACTTGATGAAATATAATTAATAAATGTTTGGAGTATTTTTAAATTAATTGAGAGAAAATAGACAATAAAGCATCACATTAATTGTATGGATTTTTAATTTTTTTTTCAGAATGGTAGTACGGGATGTTATTATTCTTTGTGACAATCTTTCTTGACATCATTCTAAGACATTTTCAGCTTAATTTATTGGTGTCCACTGTTTTTCCATGAGGGAAAAATTATATTATTAATTAATTTCTTTGTGCTTTCATGGAAAACGTGTGCAGTGGGAGGAGGAGTCCAGTCAACTTGTCCTCCATCATAGGCAAAGGACTTGAAGAACACTATTAATATATATTTGAATATAAAATTATTTTATTAATTAATGTGGAGAATATGTTGGGCATGAGAAGACCAGAAAGGGAGGAAAAAAGTTGATGAGAAAATGAGAAACTTCCTGCCTTTCTTTTTCAAATGGGTGTCACCACTTTCCAGTATTGCAAGACTTACCTTTCATTATAACTAATATAAATATAATATGTGAGTGGTGAAAGGTTTCCTTCCACTTTTCAACATTTTCCAACCGTGTTTGTTACGGATGAGAATAGAAATTTTATTTTCATTAATTCATATTCTCTTTTCAAAAAGAATTGAGTTTGATAATTTCAATTTTTATGATTAGGTAGGTAGGTATAAGTAGATATTTTAAGGTTTCAATGATAAATATTTAATCTGTTTCCATTTTAACATTAAATAAAAATATAATTAGCAATTTCCATACATAATTTAAAATAATAATTTATTTATTTAATAATATAAATAATTTGAAATAAAATTTTATTTTCATTTAAAACATCTTTGAAACTTTTTTTTTTCCTAAATAATGAAATAGACAATTAATAAGACCTAGCTTAAGTGGTTAAAAAGCGAATTTGTGAAAACATATTAATATGTTATAATACAAAATAAATAAATGTAAAAATAATAATAATAATGAAATAGACATGATTTGAAAACAAATTTTTTTTTAAGAAATAATCTATACCATCGTTGGTGGATGTTGCTTTATAAAAACATAGGAAATCATAGAATTATTTTTCCATTTTTTTCACTTGAAAAATTTATTTTCAAATGAAATAACTATTCATATTGAATTTATTAATTAAAAATTAATAATTTGTAATTCAAAAAATGAGTATAATCACTAAAAAATTAATAGATATAAATTATTATTATAAATTCTTAAATAAATCTTTTGATGATTTGAAATTCAAATGTTGATTAACTAATTAGTGGGAATAGAATAATTCAAAATGTCATCTTCATAAATACGCGTGTAAAATAGAAAATCGGGGACAAAGGGCTTGTGATAAGCCATAGAATCTTTTTCCTCTACCATAATCAAGTGTTTCCCCTAAAGTGCAATGAGTATACATATTTAAAAAACATAATCATAAATGATACTGGAAATTACTGATTTTGAACTATTATTATTTATTTTAAAATAAAATAAATCTATTAATGTTATCTATTTTCTAGTATTTATAAAAATACAATATGTAATTTAATTATATTATTTATATTGTATTTGTGCTTTGAGAAAATAGTTTTATTTTAATTTATTCATAACTAAAATTTTGAATTTAATTTTTTACAAGAAATCAAAATAAAATATTATTTTAAAATAACATAAATAATTCTGTTTGGCTTTCAATCTTTAAAATATTTCTAAAAATAACTGCCTTTGAAAAATCAAATTGTCACATCTTCATGAATAGTAGATTATTCAAATAAGGATTATCATTTCATGTATTATTAAAGATGATTAAAGAAAAAATATTTCTTACAAATATAATTTGATTTGGTATTACATTAGTTGTTTTTCTTGTTGAATTGTCAACACGAGGGCAAGGCAAAATTAACCATCGACAATACAACTACCTGCTGCAATAAATTAGGCGATAAAACATGCAAATCCATATCGATGTGCAAAAAATCACTTTATTAGAAAAGGAAACTCAAATCTATGATAGAAAAATGTGGAATTGATTATTTCAAGCTAAAATTGACTAAAAGTCATCCATCCTCTTTAACGCATAAAAAGGAGTGGGAAGCGCACCACAGGGTTTACGGAGAAGTTAAAATAGTTGTTGAGTTATGGTAAGAACTATAGGGAATAGTTAAGTTATGGTAAAGAACTATACGAGTTATTTGGTATCATTTTATAAATAATTGGTTGATAAATATGAATAATTAAAAAATAAAATTATTGTGTTCCTTATCTTTTATTTTTAAAATTAATTTTCTTTCACATGAAACAAAAAGGTTTTTTTCCATAATCAGTTATCACGTGTCTTTACATGCATTTGGCATGTAGAATAGTATTTTCCCACTAGGATTGGAATTCGAGATCCCTCTCCCTATGCCAACATGTTGTTAAACATTGAGGCTCTATCACTTCAGTTAAACGTGATGAGCATTGATAGGGTTTGAAATAATGGACGTGCAGGCCCAAGATACAAGCTTAAACGTCGGAATTAAAAATGGGTCCAGTATTAGCAATAGGCCCTTAATGGTATCCCTTAAAGGCGAGCCCAAAACGAGGTCCAACTACGCCCTTTAAAAAGAAATTTGGCGATGATAAGATCGTATTGGGGAAAACACCCAATCTCCACAAATCGGAAAAGTAAGATATTCCCAATTATCACCCCTCGGTATCTTAGTAATTGGTTTACAATAAGGACGAGAAAATCTCCTACCGATTAGAGAAAATATTGTATCATCCTCATTATATTATCTTGTACAATGTCCTTAATCAATTAGGAAAGTTGTCATAATCATCCATTATAAAATACCCAGAATACCCGTAAGTGAAAGTGAGACTTACGCCTGAGAGAAAATTCATTCCTAAGCGGTTGATCTTTCTCGGAAAGAAGCCGACTTAGGCATCGGAGAAGGCAGCGGGCGAGCCCAGCCGATCCTTTTTGTTTCTTGTTTTGCGGGGTGAGCACAGCGTCCGGAGGCAGCGGATCGGCCCGGCCAAATCCGGCACGCTCGGTGATTCGGTTGAAAAACATCACTCGGTTTGGTGTGATGCGTAGGAGCAGACGGTTCCTTTACAAATAAAGGCGGCCTCGGCAACATGGTATCAACTCGGAACACAAGCAGGAGCAACGACAATCCTCCAAGGATACAAGACTAGCCAGGCGACATGGACAGCCGACCTCCTAGAGGCACGTTAGAGGCTATCTTGCACTTATTACAGGAATGGTGGAGCGCTCGCGTCATGATGACACTTGTTGAAAGAGTTAGAACAACTCACGGACAAATCACAGCGCCCCGGGAGACGCGACAAGCCCGACAAACCCGAAACCCTATTGTAGGAGAGAAACAACACCTACGACCCTCGTGGCGGGATAGAGAAGAAACTAGCCACACCGGGAGCATGATCGCCGCTGGCCCCTCGGAGGCGGTCGCAGCGAGGAGAGGTCATTAGGAGCAAGGTTCGAGGACATCGGCAAGAAATCATCCACATGAAGGTAGAGGTAAAAGTGGAACTCTAGTCTCCATAGGCCTTGAAGTACAACAAGCGAATCCTCATTCACTTTGCGAGTCTTTGCACTTCCCCCTTAGGCCAAAGTTCGGGTCGCGGTCGAGACATTCGGCGCGACAAAGACCCTAGTCTACCTAATACATTACAAAATCGGATGGAACTACATGGATATCAAGACCGATGCGATCGCGGGCGCCGGCTATCACGCCAAAGGGCTGACATTGGCTTGGTTTAACGGACTCCACCGTCCTCAGATCTCATCGTTCCTGGCGAGAACTCTCCGCCATGTCGTCTCCCACTTTATGAGACAGGGCGTCACGGAAGCCGAGTTATCATCTCGACCATAAGCAGGCTCGAAAGCACGAGGTCCTTGTTCCAAGGTTTAACACGAGTCTACGAGAAGGTGGATATCGTCGCCCGAGAAGTTCGTCGTTCTTTGCTTTTCATTGCGAATTTGGGGTGTAGTCGAAAGATCTAATGTTCTCCATCTCAAGAACCCTCCCAGGGCTAGCATGGGATCTCGCCAGTATATCAGCGAGCGAAGAAGCCACTCCTCTCAAGCAAGCTCTTCTACTCAAGGAAAGAGCGGAGCGACAAAGAGGCAGAGGCCTAAGGGGCAAGGCCCGAGACGAGGATGGAGTCGGGAGGGCAAAGAGCGAGAGCGGTCCCAGACGGGTGAGGGAACGTCGAGAGTGCATGGGGACCACCTCAGCTTGAGCTGCAGCAGCAGTATTCACCTCGGCAATACACCCCTCGATGGCGCACCGATTATCGTAGGTGCTACGCGAAGTCTGACATGAAAGGTTCTGGTGGCCATCGAATGAAGTCGAGACCCGGCGAGAAGGGATGACGCAAATACTCCCGGGTTCCACAAGGACCATGGACAGAATGAATGGCGCATCCCGGTAAAAAGGAGATTGAGATACTTGATCCAAGTGGACACCTCGGCCCGATCCCATAGCCCCTGGGTGGGAGCGGAAGTCAGCCAACCTGACCTCATCAGTGACCCCGATTCGGCGCTCGGGCGCCCGCCGGAGAAATCCATGTAATCTCCGGTTGCGGGAGCGGAAGTCCAACTTCGGCCGGAAGGCCACGGCTGACATCATATCGAGGGAAACCGCCGAGAAGTACAAACAATATCCAAGCTTCCTCATTTGGATACTACCATAACCTTTCGGACTTAGACATGGAAGAAATTTGTCGACATCCCCATGGCGACCAGCCGATAAAAATAATAGCTAATAAAACGTCCACGGGGTCCTCGTCGACTGCAGGCTCAGCGAATGTCATCTTCGCCGCTTTACGACAAAATGGGCATTGGAAGGAGAAACTAGAGCCCGATCCATGCACACTGTAGCAGTTTTCAAGGGAAGAGTCGCCCTTAGGATCGGTACAGTTAGTGCTCACCTTAGGAGACCCCCATGCCAGGCCACGATAACGGTGAGATTCCTCATAGTAGACGCCAGTCGACCTACAACTTATTCTTGGGTGAGCCTCTCTCAATACCGTAAAGTCGTTCCTTATTAATCACATGGTTATCAAAATACCCATTGCGAATGGAGTAGGAATGGTGAAACGGCGCATAGCCCGAGGAATGTGTTCGGCATCGATGAAGCAAACTATGGTCGACAACATTTACACGGACGAGCTCGACATGCAAGACGAGGTAACCCTCGACTGCGTAGCCCGAAAAATTAGAGCGTGCGGCTCGCGATAAGCGAACACCTCGTCACATAGGATCGAGTTAAGCGAAGGCATCAGAAGCTCTCGCATATGTTTTCTAAAGCAGAACATGGAGGTATTCGCTTGGAAACAGGAAGACATGGGTGGGGTCGACCCGGCAGTGATCACCCATAAGTTAAACGTCAATCCCTCCTGTAAGCCAGTCAAGAAAAAGAGAAGGAGTTTTGCCCCAGAAAGACAGAAGGTGATCGATGAAGAGGTCGGTAAGCTCCTCCGAAACCTGGCTGTCAGTAGTGTGCCGGAATGGTTGGCTAACGTTGTTCTCGTCAAAAAAGCAAACGGCAAGTGGCGGCTTTGCATCGATTTCACAGACCTCAACAAGGCCTGCCCAAAGGATAGCTTCCCCCTGCCTCGGATTGATCTCATAGTAGATGCTACGGTTGGTCACGAACTCCTCAGCTTCATGGACGCCTTCTCGGGCTACAACCAGATCAGTATGGACCCGAGCAACCAAGAGAAGACCTCATTTGTCACCAGTTGGGGAACATACTGCTATCGAGTAATGCCCTTCGGGCTAAAGAATGCAGGAGCCACCTACCAAAGGCTAGTGAACAGGATGTTCCAGAAACAAATTGGGACATTCATGGAGGTATATATAGACGACATCTTTGTTAAAATCGATAAGCAGGCTCCACATAACCCAGCGAGGCATTCCGGGTCAACCGAGCTATAATATGGCTAAACCCAGCCAAATGTGCTTTCGGAGTCTCCGTCGGGAAGTTCTTAGGTTTTTGTAATCCTTGAAATAAAGAATAGAGGCAAGCCCGGATAAGATAAAGGTCGTGCTTGATATGCATACCACATGAAGCGTTAAAGACATTCCAACGCCTGCTTAGGAATAGCTACTGCGAGCCGCCGTATCTGGGCCAGCGATAAATGTCGGCCTTTCTTTCAGGTTCTGAAAAAGGCCTTCCAGTGGGACGCACATTGCCAGGAGGCGTTCACGATGCTCAAAACCTACCTAAGCTCTCCCCCCATTATGGTAAGCCCTTCCAAAGGAGGGAACTCTCACCCTCACTGGTCGTTTGGACTTTGCAGCTAGTCTTTGCCTGGTAAGAGAGAGCAGGGACGGGTGCCTTCAAACTTGATCACTATTGTGGCCGAACTCGGAGGGGCGAAGAAAGGCAGATGGAAGATCTACGGCATTGAAGTAGCCACATCCGGGGAAACTCAGACCTTACTTCGAAGCTCACAGTAAGTCCTAACCCGAATATCAATGAAGCAAATCTTTACATAAACCAAAAAACCTCTGGAAGAAATTTGATGAAGTGGGCTATAGATTTGGCAATTCGACACAGTATAAACCAAGAGGCGTGATAAAAGGCGGATATTAGCGATTTCATCATAGAATTCACTTCGGCCTGTTCTGAGGCTACTCAGCGCACCCGACCTCCCATCTTGAAATTATCGGTCGCGGGACCGCTAACGTAAGGAGACGGTGTAGGACTGATCGACCTCAAGATGGGATAGATCACCCCGTGCGCCCTCGGAGGTTTAGCTTCCCGAGGCCCCCCCGATAACGGGGCGAATATGAAGCGATCATAGGCTGGACTCAGCCTCGCCCACACTTCATGGACGGATCAGCTAGAGGTGAGCAGTGACTCCTAACTAGTGGTAAACCAGATAGAAGACTCCTACAAGGCTGGAGGTGAGAAGATGATCCTATATCTCAAAAAAGTACGAGGCGCTCAAGAAGTTTGTGAGTTTAGGTCGAGCAATACCCAGGATTGGAGAATTCCCCATTGTGTGTTGGTAAAGCGCTCTGACCTCACAAGAAGACACAGAGCGGGGCGGTGCCTATCGAGGCACCTCTTGGGAGCCCTCGTGGCGTCGACAACGGGGAAGTCTCCCCTGTGATGTCCGAACCAAGCTAAATGGACCCCATCTGGGATTACTTGGTAGATTGTAAATTGTCGGCGACTGAAAGGAGCGTGCAAGCAGACGAGATCGGCAAGGTTCCGTTCATGGGAGCCCTTTATAGCGAATACCGCGCCCATTCTTAAATGCGTAGGAAGGAAGGCGCCAGCTACATACTCATGGAGTACACATGAGGCGTATGCAGCACGTCGGGCTTTCGGACAGCAGAGGAAAAACAAGGCGAGGGTACTGCGGCCCACAATGCTCAAAAGGCAGCCAATTTTTAAATGCAAAGCTTGTCAGGAGCATGCTAAGATATCTCATCTCCCATCTGAGCCGCTAACGACAGTCACAAGCCCCTAGCCTTTCCAACAATGGGGGCTAGACATATTGGGACCTCTACCCATTGGAAGGGGCCAGTGCAAATTTATCATTGTGGCCGTGGACTATTTTACCAAATGGGCCGAGCGGGAGCCAACAGAGCGATCACGGAAGCGAGAGGTGCGTAACCGTGCAGCGGCTTTATAATATGTAGATTTGGGATCCGAGGTCCCTCGTGTCCAACAATGGGAAACGGTTCGACAATCCTAAGTTTAGGGATTTACTTATTTGAGCTCGAATCAGAACTACTACTTGTCCCGGCTCCTAGCAGTCCAATGGGCAAGCCGAAGTCACTATAAGGACTAAACTGACACTAAAGCAAGCGGAAGACCTAAAAGGAAAATGCGTTAGAGTACCTCCCGAGGTATTATGGGCATCTGGAACTTCTGTATGAGAGTGATTTGACTCAGGAAACCCCGTTCGCTCTGGCCTTTGGCACTGAAGCAGTAGACCCATTCGAAGTCGGACTAAAATCTCCTAGGATTGAGCTAGCAAACATCGAACTGCTTGAGGAGGCTCTTCGGCAAACTTGGTTCTCATAGAGAAAACGCGAGCAAGTCTGAAGCGTGTGGAAGGGCTATCACGGGAAGGCAGCGAGGTATTATGACTAAAGGGTCAAGCCAGGGTTACAAACCCGAGGTGACCTAGTTACGAAAAACTACTTGCTTGACAAGGAAGGACCCTTCACATGGGAAGTGGGACCTAATTAGGGAAGGGCCTACATCCATATCGCATCATCCAACGCACGGAAATTATGAGCTCCAAACGGAAGAAGGAAAAACCACCCTTACTCATTGATGTTATGGTAGATCAAAACATGAAGTCAAACGATACGTTACGTCGGCGTCGTATAAGGCCACATCCACAAACATTGTTCTTATTCACGTTAATCCATAACCAAACACAATTTATTCATGAATGTTTCGCGCTTAATTTCGTAATTATAAAACCACTCTTTTTGTATCTCATAAAACCACAGGCCATGGTGCACCGTTTCTTCAAGATCGGGGCTCGCGCACCCCGTCAAGACAAACCCAAAAATTCCTATGAGCATGCAGAAAGAGGGAACAGAGCAGAAAGGGAAAAGACACAAAGAAAAGAAAAAGGAAAAGGAGAAGGAAAAGGAGAAGGAAGAGGAGAAAGGGAAAGAAGAGAAGAAAGAGGAAAACGGAGAGAGCGGTACTAAAAGTTTTTTCGAGTACACCACCCCTCCAGATACGTTCCCTATCAGCTTGTAATGTCCAACCCCATGGAGGAACTAGTGAAAAACACAACTCCTACAAGCGTAAGACCATCTGAACCAAACGCCTCATCATCTGATGTTTAGACTTTTGTAATAGATGACAGAACCCTGATCTGTCTTCCATCATGTGGATTCCACTGCTCACGCCTAAAAAGGGAAGAAGGTTCGAAGCGTGAGCACTATCACAAAGGGGTTTCTATTTATATGAAGGAAGTCACGCAATCCATTCCACCTCCATAACCAAGATTAAACCCACACGCGCCTTCCTGTGTAAGAGAGAAGGAAACAACGCCACTGTCTTCAGTTGAAACAGAAGTCCATCTGAGTCTTGCCCCAGTAGAGCGTAACATCTCAAACAGCCATGTATCAATACCAGCTCGGGTGGTCAAGAGCCCAGAAGGTTCACAGAGCAACCGCTAAAGGTCGTCCATATAGTCATTAGTTAAATAGTTTGGCCATAGAAAGGTAATAAATAAAACAAAGCCATAGCTATGGGAGCTAAGTAGCGAGCCCAAAGATATTCATCCAGCGAATCGCTTCAAAAACAACGAGTTCTGAGTTGCAATGTCAGTTCTTCACGAGTTTCGCTGCGTAGAGACACAGCCTTTGAACACATTTGCGGAGCTACATGTAGTTTTGGGAGCCTAGTGATTTAGTTTGAATAAAGTGTTTAATCGTGCCAAAAAGGCGCAGGTAAATCAAGAAGCTGGTGAAGCCAGAGTCTAAGAGCTCGGGCTCGCAGAGAAAGGTGAATAAACAAACAGCCCAGCTACAGACAAGAACCATCTGGCATCCAAAGAGCCCAAACCCAGCAAGGCCTGTAAGGCTGGTGAAGAGATCCATTAACAGTTCAGAGCCCAATAGCTCATTACAGAGTTGCAACGCTTCCAAAAAATGCCAGAAGCACGGTGGCTGGCAGCTTCGTGAGCCTCCAAAGAGCTTAGTTCACAAACAACATCAACATCACGCCACCAGCCAACAGACCTGGAGGTCCAGAGCTGCCTCACATGAGCGCAACACCAATAGCTAGTGGGGAAGCACTTGAGCTGGTAGCTTCTTCAAGAGTCATAGCCACAAAGAGCGTGAACAACTCAAACAAGCCATGGAGCCAAGTAGCTGAGGAGCCCAAGAGTCTGGTCACAGAGTTGGGACTGGCCGCCAAAAGGCAAAGTAGCCATGGAGCCAAGTAGCTCAGAGCCTAGTAGTCATTACAGAGCGTAATCCGCCAAAACAGCCACCACGCCACAGGCAACAGAGCCCAAGAGTTTCAAAGCTCAGAGTTGAGCAATAAAAAGGCGGTGTCGCCACGGAGCCAGAAGCTCAGAGCCGCGTAAGGTCAAGCCACAGCGTGCCAACTGGGTCTAGGAGAATCCTGCGCCTTGAAACCAAGCACGGTCCCAGCACCTGAACCAAACAGTGGAAAGGAGCGTAGAGTCTAGTCCACCAAACCAGGTACAACAAATACTAAAGTTTATATACAGAAAAAAACCATCTATACAGATGAAATGTCAAACAAGAAAAAAGGTATAAGGGGAGTCAAATACTGACAAGCAAACTCTACAGGAGCAAGATGAGAACAAAAAGCAGGCTCGAGCTGGGTGGCGTTAGTTTCTGAGAACCCGAGAATCACCGCCGCATCAGCAAACACCTTCACCCAACAGATTAACTCGCCGAAGTAAATTCCTTCAACCTCCCCATCGAGAGCTGATGTTGAACCTGTGTCCGGGAACCAGCTCGACGCAAAGGCAAGCCACCCGAGGCCCACTGAATAGCGCCAAAACGCCTCAGCCCGCCATCCGCTGCGATCCAAAGAACACACATAAATTCACACTACTTGTTGGACTATCCCAACCCTCCTTAAAACAATAATGCTGAACCTTGTCAGGCTTTTTCCATTATAATTGGTCTAAATCTGCTTTCTTAAAGATTAGATAAATTTATTTATGCTGATCCAAGATCCTCAAGTGCACAGTCGAACAAAACACACAAAACAGATTATATCCATCATCCAAAGAGATCTCAAGAATTATCAATCAACCATTCCATCTAGAATCAAATTTCACACTATTTGACTTTTAATGTTCAAGAACAAAACCAACTTTAAAGCCTTAAAATAATGAAAATTAAAAAGAATTCGAATTATCAACAAATTAATCAATAACTGAAATAATAAATTAATATACAACTTAGATTTGAACATTTATTTTATATACTGAAAATAAAGAATGTGAAACATCAATTCCTCGCAGATTCACTATACTATTAATAAACCAGATCCAAAAACCAGTCCATACTTATGATAAAGGTAGTTTGATCTCTCCAAACCCCACCGCTCATTATCTTAATCTTCAATCGCTTTCTCGAAGACAAGAGTGATAGATAACTACTTTTAATCCGGCTGCCTTGTTCTCGGGTATTTTTCTTTCAATACTTCGCACTCAAAATATGGACTCAAAACTACAGTTCTAAGATTGTCGCCTGAATGGGTTTACACCATAGTCCTTTCTCTCCTCAAAATTAGCTTAGTCATTCTTTCCTTTGATTAGATATCGTTATCGGGATTAACGAACATATTCAATTAAGCATGAATCCCTTCGTAGTTTAATTGATATAAAGTCCAACCCATTCTGTCAAGTGAGAAGAGGATTTACTTCGGGCCTTAATTTCACAGAGCACATCTAGGATCAACAATATCAGGTTAACATACCTTCAGAAATTGTTCATTACTCTCAGAATGCCTTCTCCAGGCTCTAGAGGGCCTCCCGGAACCAGCTTGAGACAATCCCAAGAGAATAGTATGACACCGATATTGGGACTGGCCAATGTAAACTGCCATGTTCACACCGTACTAAGTAGATTTACAAACTGGGTTCAACTTAATGAATAAAAATTTTGCAGAAAGATACTCGACAATAAAGGCCAATTCATCAGAAATGGGTTTTAAATCATCGGATTACAGCCCATGCTGACAGTTAGTCCATCGTTGTTAAATCGAATAGCAGTCCAATGACCTGGGGTCAGTCCAAATCTGTAAACGTATTTATCATATGATACAATTTATTCACTAATCTCCACGCTAACGTTTAGATCCAAATTTTGAAATAAAGAACAAACTAATCTAAAATAAAAAACCAAACAAAGAAAATTAAAATACAGGAGCTTTCAAAGAACCCGCATCTCTTCAAGTCGCCAAAAGCTGGGCGCTCTTCCGCAGTAGCCCAAGATGATAGTGGTTCAAGTCGTCCACTCGTTCATCCGACTTCGCTTAACCGGCCCATTGGTCACTGGGCGTCGCTGGCATCGACATCTTTGTCGCGGACCTTTGTTGTCTTCGTCGCACAGAGCTTTGATTGGTCGTGACGCGTCACGGTCCCATTTGTCACAACACGATGTCGGACCTTTCCGCATTCACGACCGATGTCATAATTAATTTAATGATGTCGCACCGATTTTCGTCTTCCAGGTCACGACCGCTTTGTTGTCGCGACCTTGAACCTTTAGATGATATCCGGATCATCCATGATGTCGCTGACCTTCTGGTTCGCAGCACATGTCACACCTCCGACCTTGTCACCCTTCACCCTTTTCAGAACCGATAACGACAATCGCCTACGTCGCAACCTCAGCAGCTCACCATGTCACTCCACCGCTGGCGCGACCTTCTTTCCGCCGCGGTCGCGACCGTCAATGACAGTTGTCACCTCCCTTTCGCAACCGATTTGTGTTCAGGTGTCGCCGCCATTTGTCCTCGTCGGCGATGTCGCTGATCGTCGACATCGATGTCGCACAATCGTTTGTATTATTGAGATAACGCATCTTCATCGAGCGTCGCCATTATATCTCTTTCGTTTTATCAAATGCGATTCCGATCGATGTCGCGACATCGCGTTCAATAATTGTACATCTTATGTCCACTTCTATTCGCGGTCACGGTTAAACCTGTCCATCGCGACTGGTTTGACCACGACCAATACGTCGCGACTTACGTCTCATCAATCTATGTCGCCTCACCGCGAGTCTCGTCGCTACTAGCTCGCTTTGCCTTCAATTACTCTTCGCTGCACGGAGTTTTGTCATTTAATTTCTGATATGAATTTTCATCAAGGTCAAGGCTTTACGACATCAGTCCTAACTTTGCGCCTCCCGGGCCGTATATTTCTTCCTCAAAGAGACGCAATGCTCGCTCCTTTCATTCTTCACGCAAAAATCCTTCTTCCCAGTGTTGGTGAGTTTTTCCATATTTCCACATAATCACCTGAGATAAAAATCAATCGTAAAACGGATCGAAGTCTTGATGACTTTAAGCTCATCACTATCACTTCAGCCTCTTTGTGGTGGCCAAATCCTCCCATTCGCCCATCCGGCTCACTGCTCTTCTTCAATCAGCATTCCACGTAGTTACCCGCCGCCTCCGTAGCTCATGACCCGCTCCAAGGTCATCTTGGCCCACATCATTCATGTCCACCACCCCGCCAAAACGGGGTGCTCCGCCTTCCACAACAGTTCCAGTCACTCCCTCTGTCCTTCCACTCCCTGATACCTGTCCAGTGGTCTGATCTGTGGTCAGCCCTTCACCTGTCCCCTTAACTCGAGCTCGAAACTAGCTCTCTCTGATGGTCGTGGAACACATCCTGGCTCAGGTGACTTCACACATGAGTCTCCGTATACTGCGCCCTGCTGCTTTTCGCATGCGCAGCCACCTAAAAAAAAAGACAGATTCAATATCCAACTGAAACAATAAAAAAAAAGATCGATGAAAGCACTTGGACGTACGTGAGTCCCGGGCAAAGAGCCGAGTCTTCCGACTGGCAGGCGCCACCCTCCTGGTGGCTCCAGAACCCAGACTGGCGAAAGATCCAGGCGAGCTCCGTATGAGAAGCCCAGCATCCCTCATCCCCCGCACTCAGCGATCGTGATTCCTCCCACTGTCCATCCACCCACAGAGGGAGCAAACCACTGGGCATCCAGATCAAGATGGTTGTGAGCATCCAGATTCATTCGCCTCTCAAGAGTCACCAGCCTCAATGTAACAGACCCATAGGGATAGGTCCTCACACCTTAGGTCTTGCCCTGAGCAGAGGGCAAACACCCTCCACAGCTCTGTGAGGTTTTCCCCTGTTCACCCTCCTCTTGCTGCAACCCAGATGGGACTCACCCATGTAGATGTCCTCAGGTAAGGCTTGAAGGATCGGAGTAAGATTTTCTAGGACGGTCGCCCATGACGGAGAGGAGTAAGACCAAGAAGCGAGTTGTGTCTCGCACCGGATGACTCAGAATATCCGACCCGATGAGCCTGGGGGAATAAGCCTCACTGGCGCACCTCACTAGCTTCCGCCCACCCCTCGTCCCGAGACTAAGATCCTGGCCGAAAGCACCCAAAGGCCACACGACCAAGGCAATGTTAGAAATATCCTAAGACCGCTGAAGACCAAAAAAAATCAAGACGCAAAGAGAGTTCACGGCTGCTCCTGGTCCAGACTAAGTAGAACGCTTAAGGGTGTCCTTCAAAGTGGATTTACTCCCAATGACGGCCACTAACAATAAATAAATAACGCTCCTTCCAACTCACATGTATGGTAAGGTCCGAAATGATCAACTTAGCGCTAGAGCAATGAGATATAAAACAGCGCCTTCCTAAGCGCCTTCCTTTACACTCATAGTTCAAAGCAGGCACATCAACAACCAAGCCTCAACCTTAAAAAGACTAACAACCCCACCAAACACCCTGTTGTGGAAGTTCAGAGGGGGCAGCATATTGAACACGCATCCTTACAAAAGGATGGTATGAGCGTGAGGCCGCCCAACGTCCCGCCGTCATGCTATTTTAGGCACTTCAACAACGAGGTGGTCAGAGAGACGGGGCACCCAAACCCGGACTCCTGGGCCGAGGGGCCTATATCGGCCGTGTGCACCCTACCTAATGAGGGCACAGCCCACCCGACTGGGCCTACGGCCTAGCGTTTCGAATAGTACTTCTCAAATACTACAAAGAGCTACTGGGAGCTGCACGAGAAAGCTGTCTTTCTCTATTCATGAAAAGGATCTCGGCAAACACAACCACTACATAATTAAAATTGCTGATTTTTACTTCGCGCCCGATTTCCAATCTAGACGCCAGGATTACTTCATATGCTAACAGAGGAGTTACTCAGACTCCAAAGGATAAAAATGAGGGTTGGCCAAGGAAGAACGAATGCGAAAGAGTTCCAACCCAAACGCCTCTAACCTAAGAAGACTTCGAAACCAAAAGACAATGGAGAAGAGAAGATCGACTGAGAACAAAGTCAAGACGAGTGATCCGCCCATAGTGGTATCCGACCACCTAAAGTAGTCCTAACATCAGTCACAATAAATTAAGGAGTATGAATACCAATTTGCAAGATATGTTTCAGGAACAAATGAAACAGTGGTAAACACCATGATATCGTCTTTAAGGAAGCCAGAAGCCCCAGCCAAATAAACACTAAAATCGAGAAGCCATCATCACAAAGATCACAATAGTCCAACCCAACCGAAAGCTGTGGTATCATTTATCCAAGATATGAGCATAAACTCGTCTAGTCTGCTCAAACATCAAAGGTCGGGGGCTAACGATAGGTTTAAATAATGGCGCAGAAAGTCAAGATACAAGCCAAACATTGAATTAAAATGTCATAATTGTTAACAGGTCTCTTAATGGTATCCTCAAAGGCAATGCCTAAACGTACCTAACTCGCCCTTTAGTGTTAATAGTCGGCAAACAATAACTGTTAAGAACACCCAATTCCACCTGTCTAACATATTCTCGCACGTTATCACCCAGTCCCATACCTTGTTTGTCATATGAAAGAAATCCCCATCCAGCACAGACAAATATTGTATTCATCCTCCGTTCAGAAACATACTATTCAGTATCATCATCCAACTGAATATAAACATACTTATTCAAGATCATCTGATTTTCCCATTCGGGGGTCCGCCGACAACTGTCAACCTGTGAATGACCTGATGTCAAAACCCACACCACTGTTGAAAACTGCAGAGTTCTTGCACGGGAGCTTCCCATCACAAACAAACCTGTCCAACAAGTTTACAATTGACCACACAAGGTCCATATTTAGTAAAATAATGGCCACTGGGGTCCCTACATCATATACTCTATAAACACAATCAATCCACACAATGTTCAAGGTCAATAAATTACTTACATTCAAATATATGTTTGTAAACCATAATTCTAATACATGTTATACAAAATCGAATACCTAAAGCCACAACCCGACTTTCTTCTAAACGACCTCTAAATAGCGCCGTCCGTGCACACTCCCGTAATTCGAAATGGTGATCCCTCGACAGGGAGAGTAAAGCCCAGTAGAGATAATTTCACATGGGCACTCCCCACCTAAGTGCACATGCATGGCAAAACAATCACATTCGCTACTCTCATGAACCTACTAGAATGTCTACATGCCCAACCCATGTCTCGAGTCCTCACCGACTTCACACATGCCTAAGCCAATATGCGAGTAAAATGAACCCGCCAACAAAAGCTTTTGTTCTGAAAACTTACTACCGAAGCTCGTAAAATATTGGATCATCCTCGAGGCTAATTGTTCGATACTCCAAACAATTTGTCCCCATCCGAAGTGATACATGTTGACGCCTCAAAAGTTACTCTTCGAAAATCTTTGCCTAAATTCTTCACAAATATTTTCTGCTTTTGTTTCATTTCATGTCACGATCATCCCACATTCTGTGGTGCCCTGAAAAGGTGGAGTCAATGTGCATGATGCCAATTCCAACAAACTCATGCTAATATATTCACATGCATATATATTAACATAATTAATTCACATAAATCATGTTATGCAAATTCACAACCAATAACACCAAAATTAGCTCACATGGGCTAATTGACAAACACAAGCAATTCATTCGGTCACTCAACACTGTAAAATCATGCCTGTAATTCATGTCACATTCATGCGCAGTGAAACCATCGGGTTATCAGTCCACCACCACACACAATACAGAACTTCCGCCTGGCCCAAAGCTTTTTGAGACCGAATTTACGGCCAAAACAAGCTCAGCCATCTCGTTCATCCATTTACATTGTTCTTAGCCCACATTAACACGCTGGTAATGATCTACCTCTTCGATCTTAACTCCACCAAATCGGTAACCACGTAGCCACCCACGATGTAATCCTTGCATTACCGTTTAAACCCATTGTCTGATTCCGCCGGAAATCTAAAGAGCACCTTCTCTCTCAAACTCAAATTCACACTCCATCAGATTTAATCCGTTCGCCATCGCCATTTTGTCTTCAAAATGGAGAAGACGACACTACACCATCTCTTTCAGTCGAACTTTCAAATAACTCACTATGTCCTCAAGTCTTAGATTTTTGACACTTGGCACTATCTAGGCCATCCATTTCATCCTCCCTCTAATCTTGCAACATGTGTCACAAGAGTACATGTAGTAGGTGACTTTAGTCATTCATACACCTTCTTTAAACTCATGAGCATCTTATTTCAAAACGTTGAAATTCGATCGTTTCAAAGACCAACTAAATTCACGTAGAGCTAGATTAGAGACTATCTCCAACAATGAAATCCGTTTTGTCATCCGAGATATAGAAAAATTCCGGATTTTTACCGAAATTACCGTTTTACCCTTTTTCAGAAAATTGGAATTTTTTCGGATCTTACATTCTCCCCTCCTTAAAAGGAATTTCGTCCCACCCCGTATTAATCACTGACAACATACATATGCAACGCTGCACTCTACTACATGTAAACTGTCATTTAAATATTAAACGACTAAACTATCAATCTGTCCCAAACACATAGAGAACCACATCATCCCCCTCGCCCACTGACTCCTCCACTCACGCTGCTGCCATAGCACCTTCACTAGCCTCACGTCTTGTCGCAAACCCATCCCCGTTATCCACGTACACACTATCCTCCTGGTCCATCAAGAGTCAACTCAATCTTCCCTGGGCCCATCACATGGGCCGGATCCGATTATACTCCGAGCAGTGGACGTGAAACACCCGTGACACCCGACATGCCGGGCAATGTCCCAACCGCACGCCACAAAGGCCTACCTCTCGAGTATCTGAAGCGGTCCACCGAACCAGGAGATAGCTTCCCGCTACCGAACCCGACCAATTCTCCTCTTAGGCATCACCTTTAAGAAGACGTGATCACCAACCGAAACTCTATGTCGACGTTGTACATCCTGCAGATAGCTCTTCCGCAATCAGTTTCGAGAAGATTTGTCGCAACAAGCCCACCTTCGAGGTGTCCTGAATCAAACTGGGGATCCAAGACAAGTTTTTCTTCCAACCCGTCCAACACACTATGATCCAGATGATTCCTATATGCAACATCACCTAAACGGAAGCATTCAATCTGATAACCGTTCAGCCGGCTAATTTACTATGGGTAATGTCCAATCCGTCCCTTATGATCTGCAGACATACGCGATGTCCTTCCAACACCCACATGTCCACACAACATAACCCACACAACCCCGCTTGTAAACGCTGACCGTCCTTCCACGTCACAACCATCAACAACCCAATGGACCAATCAGTCCGTCAGAATGATGATCCATATATCATCTTCCATTCGCTTCAACAACATCCAATGAACATCCTGTAAAACCAATCTCAGTCACTCGACATCACTCAAACTCTAAGTCTACGGATAACCATGACCAGCAGTGTTTTCATCTCTAGTCACTCCACTCATCACTCATCCTAAGTCTACGTGATAACTGACCACAGTCTCATCTCGAGTCACCTTAATTCTATCACTTCTTAACCTAAGTCTACGTGGATAACCAACTGCATGTTTTTATCTTCTAGTCACTTCCACTCTTTATCACTCAATCCTAAGTTTCGTGATAACATGACCACACACAGCCCTTCATCTCCGGCATAACCTTTCGGCTCACACCGCAGCTCCTTATATCCACAACATAGAATCCTTCCGATGATGTCCCACTGTCTCTTTTACACCACACGAAATTCGATAGTTCTGCTCTATATACACCCACACAATTCTCTTGATTCTCCACGTCTCAGCATTCCACACGTAGATTTCGGATAACTCCACCTGCCCTTACACCCACACGCAGATTTTGACAAATCCACTGCCCTTACACCCACACGTAAATTCTTAACAACTCCATGGGTCTCTTTGTTCAAAGAAATTCGATAGCTCCCCGGGGTCTCTTCTTACAGCCACACAGAAATTTTGATTTCTAACTAGTTTCTACACCCACACAGAGATTTCTGATAACTCCACCTGCCCTTACACCCACACAAAGCACTGATTAGTCCCGAGGGCCTCTTTACACCTGTTACGTATGGATTTCTCATAACTGGTCTCTTAGCATACACCCACACGTAAATTTGGGGATAGCTTCCCCGGTCTCTACACCCACACGTAAATTCGATATCTCCTCAAGTCTCTTACACCACGTAAATTCTGATATCTCCCTGCCCTTACACCCTACACAATTTGGGATATCTCCCGGCTCCTGTTACCCACACAAGACCTGATACTACCGCAGTCTCTCACCTAACCTGTGTTTCTCACCCAAGAAGAAGAACTATCCACCCCCTCAGCTTCTGCCCAACACACAACTAATTACTCTTCCTGTCTCCAACTCAACATGAGTCTTCATCGATCGAGTCCCAAAGACAACCAGCCCATACTCACCAAGAGTGGTGAATGAACACCATGCACCCACACCCGACTCGATGTGATGTTACTGTGCACATGAACGCAATGATGCCATACTGTGACACCCCAATCCCTAAGACCATAGCTAAGAACTTTAGATCTTAACTCACAATCCCACTCCATCATGCTAACCCTCACCCCGCATCCTAGGAAGAACATCCACATCCGGCTTCCTCCACGCCCCAACCCGTTCAAAAACCCATCAAGCACAAGATGCATTAATAAAACGATAAGATACGAAAACAAATGCAGAAACAACATCCCCGATCGTCCACATCCATGCTCAAATTCTCCGCACCATGAGGCCTTTACCTCCCAGACAATCTCGCCCAGTGCCTGGGGCCGGGCGGTAACAATACGCGTCACTTGTCCAGTCCCACCAACCCTCTGGTCTCCGCAGATCCGTGGCTCGACTCGACTTACACTTCCGGGCCCCGGCCTGGACCCACGCCCATGGCACTAGGTGCCGTGCGGCACTCGAATTACACACTGGTTCCCCCGATCCATATTAGGTGTGGAGGAACAACCGTGTCCTCTCCCCCACGCTGATTGGGACACGTCCCAAAACCTTGGATCCTCTGCCTTCGGCAATCCTCCTCATATGTCTGTTACGAATGAGAAGATAATCATCCACCATCCTCATCCAGCAACCCAACTCGCCTCACCGATGATTAGACCCAGGCATCCTATACCCTTCACGATTTTCACTTGTGGACAATCTCGTCAGTGTCAGGCTGCCGGCAGTCGATCACTTGTCCCGGCTTCGACTAAATGCTCCATCTCAAAGTTTTGGTCCTCCTGAGCACCTTGCGAGGAGTCTAAAAACACTCATGCCAAACCAAGGCTCAGTTTTATTGTTTATTGTCTTATAGTTATCATTTATTTCAGTCTCACATCGGATCTTCATTTTAGTATCCAAAGGAACGGGCAGTTTTTGAGAACATTTCGGGAGCGCAGGTAGAAGTGCAATAAGTCAGGCGAACGCCTGACGCTCAACGCCGCTGGCGTCCCAACGTCTGAATCTTCCTAACGCCGCGTCACGCTCATTCCCGAATCCTTCCAGTCTCATCGGCGTGATCCGAACTGACGTCCATGGAGGGACTGATATACTAATATCCATTAATTCGCTTTTTCTCGTGAGTTGAACCTTAGAGAGGTTCGCGGTTCTGCCAAACAATTTCGTAATAACAAAAATCATTTACATTTACAAAAGAACTAACACCGAGTAGTGTCCCCTCCAAATCTATACACATACTGAAATCCCATTTACTATACAAACACTATACTTATACATGTTCATCACAAACATCGAGATTGCAAGGAAGGCTGTGAGCACCTATCTCCGAGCCGGCCTCCGCCGATGTGGAATGCCCGGTCTTTATCCTTGTCTTCTGCTTCTGTACCTACACGGATTGAATACCCGTGATAAGCTTTACGCTTAGTGGGAACATAAGCATGGACAACCACCAATGGTGACTGTCACAAGCTTATACATATGCATTTCATATATCTATACAATTTCATATAACTTTTGATTTGTCATCTTTATGACTTAAGCGGCATGTCACATGTTCTGCCTTTGACATATCTCTCCTGCCTATATTTTTGCTATATCTCGTGCTTTGTCATCTTACACTTATTTATCTTTCTTAGCACTTATGCATTTTTATCATCACTCATAGCATGTTCCATCTATTCATTAGGTATGTCATTATAGATTCATATATCATATATTTTTAATTCTTATATCATCATTTAGATTCATTATCTTCTAATGGTTCATATTGCTATCCTATTCTGTATATATCATTCTTATATTATCACTTCATAACTTATATAATATACCATTTGTTAAGGTTCTATTTTCATGTGCAATACATCATGTATCGTGTTCATGTACTAATTTCATATATACATTTCCATATATCATGTCGGATCATATAATCTCATGTTACAGAACTTATCATCACATAGCAGTGCTATGCTTCTCAGATCATATCATATCTTTTCACATGTCATATTCAATTCATTTGTTTTATGTTTCATGCCTGTAAATACCAAAGAAGTGGATACAGGAAACTTATAAAGGGCCCGAAGGCACTGTTATCATTGTACGAGACAATGATCATCTTATAAATGGGAGACCCAGAAATTCACCTCTTGAAAAATACAAATCCAATTTTTGATTTGGAACAACCGAAACTATTATCTAGATCTCTGATAGAAACGGATTGTACCATTCCAACTCGCTCATAAATTCCAACTAGCATCAATTTAAATTTCATCAAATTCCGAGATAGCCTGGACTTACCCGCTGAGGCATCGCGATTCGGTGCCGTAAAATCGACTTCATGACGGTAAAGTCAAGATATAACAAGCACTCATGTTCCATAAGTGGTATGAGTAGAGAAACGATGAAAAATGGACGTCGAGATAGTGTCTAATGTCAAAATCGGGAAAAGAAGGACAAATAGATGGTATAGCTTTAAAACTTAATGTTATTATAAAACACAAATAGTGTCATTCCCAAGACAACGCTGGAATAATAGAATGTCGGGGCGGGCACAAAATCCACAGAGGTTAGATATTTTGTTGGAGAGAGGCAGAGTCCCGACCCTCCTCTCCCACCCATTATCCGGTCTGGCTGCAGCCTTCATGGATAAGAATAAACCGCTTACTTGAGAGGCGTCTTTGCAACGATCAAACAGCTCCCATCGAGGTACGGGTTTCTCCTTACTTGGTTTTATTCTTTGTTTAAGAACCATGTTGATGCTTCGAGCTGGTCAGAGCTCGTGAGGGGTTTTTATCCGTCCCGCGTCCCGGACCGAATCGGCTTGGATTTGTCGAACCAACGTACCTGAACGCCACTGACTCAGCCGGGTGGCTCAATGGTGCGTGATTTATGCCATGACAATATGATCGTAAGTGAGGTCGACCCGCCGAAACGATCGCCAGCGACCCGACGAATTGATGAGGACGGAACAGAGTCCAGGGTTTTACTGTTCATAGGAATAGTGACAATTAAAATACGTTTTAGAAACGTGTTTGATCGAGTTATCTCGTTGACTGTTTGTGGTTTGATCATTAGGCCATTTGAGTTGTCTTTATACTGACAGAATGAGAAATTACATAACATGATTGTGTGATTTAATTTTTATGTGAATATATTCATGTTTATATATTTACATGTGAATTAGACTGTATTGGAACTGGCATATATGCATTCCATATGCACTGGAACACCCTAGGACTATAGGAGTGAGTGCATGAGATGAGTCTAGAGAAAATGGGTTCGGAGGGTTGTCTTAAATGTGAATTATCTGAGGGTTGTCTAAAACTAAAAATATCAATCGTCGGAGACGGCCCAATTGATATATCGAGGTGGTAGTCCATAACAATATCAATCGTCTGAGACGCCCAATTGATATCTACACATCGGGCGGTTGTCCACTAACAAACAAATGAATATAAGAATTCTCATACGAGGCTTAGGCGAGTGTGATGAGTCGCGAGACCTCGGGATCCGAGTTGGTCGTAGACATTCGCAGGATCGTTTATCTGCTTGAATGTATGTTTATTTTGGAGCATCAGACCACTTAGCGGAGAGTAGCCCACTTGGTGGCGATTCCACTATCGAGCATTAGCTCACCTCGTCGAGGGATATTATTTTATTGTGCACAGTGGAGCGTAAGTGGGACGGCTTGGCCCTAGAGACTGAGGATTAGAAGTCGGGTTAGGTTGATATGTATACATGGCTTGAACCTGTCTAATATACGTGTCGTATAAGAGTAAAACATTTGAACTCTAGAACTATTGGATATACTTGTTATGTTTTTATGGATATTGTAAAAGTTGGGTCCAAGAGTCATGTATCCATTTCAGAATGTCAGGATTATATTGACCGTTTGAGACAGGTCTCTATGTGTGTATTATCTGGGCAGCTCCCCGCACAAAGGAGACTCTACCCGATTTTCTAAAGTGGCGCCGGGTAACCCGACATCCTCTGTATTCCGCTGGCCGACGCAAAGGTCAAATCTGACCCTGGATCAAGGCCAAGGTCAGCGTCTGAAACATATGACTTTCAACACCCATCCAAACTGACTGTGTCATCACACTCCAAACGGGGCCTCTGAGATTAACAAACGTGATCCAGATGGGTTTAACTATCCAGCTGCACACCTATCCTCTGCTTCTGGCTGGCACATGCAACCATCCACATTTTCAGACAATCCAAGGCTAAGGAATGGTCCATTGTTACTATGATTCCAAAGCAAACGGTATACCATTCACCATTTTAATCCTCCGATCGCCCCAACCAGAGTTTCATATTACTGCTTCATATTTCACATTTATATTCCATACTTGGTCGCGCATTTACCATTCTACGATCTATACGTTCATGATTCGGTACATGTACTCACTCCTGTAACATCTTATATCTTGTTAACTTATATTATCACTTTGTCAGATCGTTATATCTTGACACATATATACTATATACATTTCTTTATACTTCAATGCCATTTGTACTTATCAGATCGTCCTATTCTCCTAGGAGTGCGTAATATAGATTTCTTTCTTTAATAATTTTTAGGTACTCTTCTGATGTCCAACCATCATCTCTTCTATCATCTTCATCTTATGTGTGCTCGTCAACAATCGCAGATGAATCAATCAATCAGATTATACATGAAGGCTCCTGAAGTTAAATATCAATATTAAATGAATGCTTCGTCACTGATAAAGAAAAGTTTTTCCAAAAGAATATCGTTATTAATCATCGAGTATTGTGTTTGCCTATTATTGTCTGACACTAGCAGGAGGTTCAGCTCACTGATCGTTCGGTCATTCAATATCCTGGCCTAGGCAAGCCATACAATTATACGTGTTCTCTGAGCTTATCATTTTATTCTTTTCTTCTATTCCTTTACATATCAAATCTACTTATGTTGCTATTTCTTTGTCTAACACCCATCCTGTTTTCATCATGTATTCCAATCGACTTTATCCACGCGAGTAGTAAACTCGTACAACAATCAAATCAAACATGTAATATACCGATCAATGCTCAATAAGAGTGAGGAGGCTTTAGATCATCCAATGAGATTTATAGAGTCCAAGAACACCCAAATAGAGTTTGACGAAGGAGTGACCTTCAAGTCGGGAGGTCACATGTAGTCACACTAAGCCGAGCTGACCTAATCCTGGCCAGCCTCCACACACCTTGGTTCGATACTCAACATCCTTCTTAGTCATATCGTTCGATCTTTGACTCAATGGGCTTCTCCCGAGCCTAAGAACACCCCACCAGCCGATCAATAGTTTACGACCTTCCAAAGTCATCATATTTAGTCAACTCGAACTCACTAACTGACTCAGATCTGTGAGTTGGGGTCCAACACTGTCTGAAACCTATTCTCCTTGTGCACATGAATGTATTCTTGACTCAATAGGCTTTACAGAGTCCAAGAACACCCGAACGGAGTTCTGATCTAAGGAGCAGGACTCTTCCGTTAGAGGTCATACTTAAACAACCACGAGCTAATAACCCAACTGGTTCAGCCATCTGATCCTGGGTGAGTCGGTCTGACATCTATTATTATTCCTGCGTATAAGGTTATCGATATTCCGACCAATATCTGATGAGGTCCAAGAACACCAAAAGGAGTTCGACGAAGGAGCAGACCTTCCGGCAGAACACATTAGTCGGCAATCCTAGAAGAGTTGACCGAACTGAGCCGAGCTGATCTGATTTGGTGAGCTCGGTCTAACATCCGAACGACATTCAATATCCTCTCGCCAGGCATACGACGATTCTGACTCAATGGGCTTCCAAGAGTCCAAGAACACCCTAAACGGAGTTCGACAGCAAGATCTTCCGTTTGATCATATCGGTCAACCAGAACTGTCAGTTGGATCTGACCCGACTGAGCTTGATCACACCCAGTCTGTATATCCTACCCAAAGTCATATTATCGGATTCTTTGATCCACTGGCACTCCATAGAGTCTAAGAACACCAAACGGAGCTCCGATTAGCTGAGCAGGACCATCCAAGTCGAGGTCACATAGTCAACCCAGAATGATCCACGATCCCAATCGACACATGAATGAGGTTCACCTCTCAGATAACCTCAATCTCACAAAGATGAGGTCTATCCTTCGCTGACAACCTCTATGGGGTATAGCTTCAGATCCCCGCCATTCAGATCCTCGTAGAGTAAAAAGACCATAACTTGCTTATTGTGGGTCCGAATTGAGAAATTAAAGCCTAACATCGTCTATCGATGTGGCTACAATTTACCGTAATGACTTAACGCCAAATTCCTTTATTTGACCCAAAATATCGTTCTAATGTCCATAACGAGTATGATCAAAATAGTAGAAATTTGGTTCAACTTGCAACTAGACCCTTCCCAAAACACACACCTATAGGAGCCTTAGAACTCTTTCCTCAACCTGAATCTCTATGTCCAGAAATGAGTTTGGAGCCCAAACCAAACCACACAGCCAAAAGAAAGGGTTCCCAACCATGCATCAAACTGGAAAACTAGACTTCCATACATCATGATGCTAATATATCTATATATCCCATCTCAACAAAATGTTCCTTACTCCAACTCCATAACCATATCTCACACAATATTCACAAGTCCCATCTGATCCTCACAATCTTGAATTTTCTATACAAAATCATATTCACACTCAGGATCTCCTTCCTTCTTCCTCCTTCCTTTCCTTCTCCTCTTTTTTTCTTTCTTCTTCTTCCCGTTTTGCTCTTTCTTTCCACGAGACTTAAATGAGATATTTATTTTTGGTCTTATCATTGGATCTTTAATCCCCTTTTATTTCACCCTTCAAGAGGAAACTTCCTCCCTTTCCTTCAAACCGTCTTGTCTCTTCCTCCAAAGAATTTTTTCCTTCTTGTTTATTCTAATATCTTTCTTTTGTTACTGTCTCAACCTTCTCGTTGCTACTCTTAATTTAACTTAGCATATTCCTACTTTGGCATATGAATTTATTATATTATGACCTTTGGGTCTATGAACTCTATAATCACTAATTTACCCTAACTGCAGATTAATCCAAAGTTTTTCTATTATTATTTTTATTTTTACTTTATTTTGGAGGAAATATCTCACTTTATTATACCCTAAACATGTCCGAAAAACTCCGCTAGGGTATATTTTGGGTGTTAGAACCTCCTCCTTATAAGAATTTCGTCCCCTAAATTCATACTTGTTATCTGTATGTTCTCCACAAACTTTCTTTTCATGTCTTTTATATTCATCAATTCTATAACGTCAAGACTCAATATCACTCACAGTCACCCATACATGCATCTCAATTATTAAATAGAGAATATTATCGTTAACTTAACACTGATCTCCGCTTCCTCCAAAGCCGCATAGCATAAGCTCGTGGCCGGTGCTATAGCCACGACAGATAATCATCTATTAGGGACTCCATGTCTCAGAAGAAGCTCGACCACCAGATCTTTCAGTCGGCTGTGTAGCAATCAATTTTCTCTCCACACTTCCTTGCGGATTCAGATTTAACCCAGATTTCTTGACAACTAATAAGAAGTGATCTGTACTCCATGATCCAAGCATAACCTCCTGTCCATTAATTCTCCAAATGTCCAGATGCCACTAAAACAGAAACTCCAGTCTTTCTCATCCAAGATATATGCACCCCTTCCCCAGTGATTGTGAAACTGGCTGCACTACAAAGAACCTCCTCAAACAAGCTCACCGACCGACAAGTTACCATGAAGCTGCTTCTAAAACTAAATCAGATCAGAAAACGGTTATAAAATTTTTCACTTTTCATCAAACCAATTTAGATTTAGGCGAAAACCGGCAAAGATAACGATCGTGACGGTGGTCAAGCCTAAGATAAAACCACCAGACAGTAAGATAGACCAATGTTTTCCAAATGTCCAACTATTAACAATAAAGGACCTCTCGTCCCCACGCATAACATAAGATGCAGATCAATCCAACATAATTCTTCCGCTGAATCAGTTTCAAAACCACATCCATATTCTTATAAAAAATAATAATGTTAAAATGTCACATTAACTTTTACGTCTTTAATTTGTTAATCTTATCTTATATATAATCACAACACAAATCGACCAGATCCCGGAAAAGTCTTCCCACTTCACACCTACACCTAAAATTTATTTCAAAAATAAAACCCGTGAGTCAAACGGTTCATGAGTACTCTATGTTCTAAATGTTGTTTTCCACGCTTGTACTCCCACATAGTAATCAGACAAAAATGGTTGTAAACTCGCGGCAGAAAACTATTCGTTGAAGAAACGGCTTCTTGAAAATCAGGCCGAAAAACTATTTTTGCCGCCGAAATCGCTTCCAAAACTATTTCTACCGGCCAAAACTGTCCGCGGGCGGCACATCAGTGCTATACCGAAATCAAGTACCAATCACCACCATTCAAATACCCTAGACGCGATGCCACTCGAACCCCGAACCCCACATCGCAAACTTAACACTAACGCCCGCATGGTCCGTGAACATGGGGCCGATCTCTATAAACATAATGGAACCTAGGAATAAAATGGCCGGTGATGAACCTCAACCAACACCTCATCGCCATGTACTGCTTTCCACAGCCACTATATGCACCCAACAGCAGAAGCACTACTACATAGCAGAATAGATGTTTTGATCATCCCTCCACTTTCATCAAGAAGAGGTTATCACTAATATCCATATCCTACCATGCACAATCCGAAATACATCCGACCGAAACTATTATGACATCTAGGGTTTTGCTAAACCATTGTTAAACTGTTTCAAATAATCCAACGAGAACTTTTTTCCCCGTCTAGCAATGTTGAGGTAATTAAATTTATATTTTCGTGCCATCGCATAAATTGTACTAAACACTTTCGTTTTAGAAAAGGATCTAGCGCCCACTTTTCTCGACTAATTCTTCAAATCTTGTCAAGCACTCTAGATTCTCGCCGATGCTCAAATCGCCTACACATCCACACAAGCATGAAATGTCATCAGTTCAACGTTTTAACCATAAACATACACAGGGCTTTCAAAGCGACTATATCGAACGAACTTCGATTCTAACAAAACTTTACGTGCTAGTCCCATTCGATAAGGACATCGATAATATGATGTAAAATTGACCAAAATGTTCTCACACACAAATGCCTCATAAAAACCATATAGCCAGCTCAAATTTGACTCATGACTCATAGAGTCTGAAACACCCGAAAACATTTCTGAAAATTCTGTCCGACCTGTCCGACTACAATCTTGAAATTTCAATCCAACCCACAACAACGAATTGTTCTGATGTCTAATATCCAAAATTCTAAAATTCCTAAACCCGCCAAAGCACTCAGACCTAAAGACACATTTCAATGTCTCTAGCCATTACATAACATTTAGTTCGAAATAACACAAGTAGGAAAATTTCCTACATTTTAAAGTTTGATAAAATGTTAAGATATTGGTACCTACGCGTAGCGCTCTTTGCGTAGTCCAACTTTGCTCGTTTCACAGTCTGCTCACCCATTTCCTAAATTTGATAAATAAACAAGAAAAAATCCACCTGTTTCTCCCACGCCTGTCCGCTCCCGCCACTGGGCTTATCTCTTTTGATTTCAGTTTTTCTAATTATATTATTATTAATATTCGGTAAACGATTTCATCGCCTATTTGGGTCCATTTCTATCCTAAAATTTTCATTTCCTTTTCATTTCACTTATTAGAAATAGATCCTAACTGTTTAATTTCCTTCGACTTCCAGCATTTTGTGCACCCCATCCTCAAGGAAGTCCATGACTTATCATCCGTATAAAATCGTAAAATATTCGACTATCCTTAAATCAAACTGGGTCACTAGAGATTTTTGCGACTAATTTAACGGTGCAAACTGGGCTTTTGTCATCCTAGACCAGAGAATTTTCAGGCTTCTTCAACCACTGAATACATATTGTTTGTCCTTTAAAATTCCATAATGGAATTTTACCCCACTTTCACTGTGTGTCACATCTCCTTGAAAATGTCCTTATAATATAAATTCTAAAACAACTTTCTAAAAAATTTATTATGACACTAAATAATTATGGTCTTAATATATAACAGTTATCATGTCCATAACAATCTCTCTAAGATTTGAATATATAACAACATGTCTATTCCAGAATTACACATTTTATCTGTTTTTTCAGAATAACCAGATTTGCCTCTGATCGATACTTCAGTTTTAATTTCTCCTTCCTCTACATGATCTTTCTGAGTTCCTATTCAAACTGTTCCTACTTTCATAGCATCTTGTACCAATCGATGTCCACCACAAAGAGACTTGAAATTATAATTGACAATTCATCAACATCCAGGATCCACGGTTCTGCGCCTAATTTCACTTAAAATCATCATGGTCTGAGTCTGACTTTCCCTATTTCGACAGATTCAATGACTGTGTCAGAACTCCCGTTTCCTCTCGGGGTTAACACTTTCAACAGCTCCAACAGATCCACACATCCATCTATACAAAAACACAAATGATATCCATGATCGAGGCCAAACTGCCCAGAACGTATGTATTTCTATCTTTTCTATCTTATACTTATCTAGACTCGATCACTCTCATCTAGGTCAGGTTGTTCTATTACCTATCTAGAATAATATCTAGCATTTATTCATGTTTAGGCTATTCCGTAAATGCCTAAACCTTGCTCCGATACCACTAAACTCGCGCTCCTCCATTCCTCGATCCTGTCCAACTGAGTGATCCAAAACCATCCATGCACATATCAAGACCCATCCCCGTCTGGTTGAATCTCAAATTATAGCTAAAAAAAATGTTCTGTAAACAGCAAAAAACATCCATATTTATAAAAGCATCACACTGACAAACAAATCTATACACATATATCAGTCTCATTTACTGAGCAAAACACTATAACCAGATGAATGTTCCACATGAACATCGAGATTGCATGTAGGCAGAGGAACTCATTCCCAGCCGGGTCTCCCTTCAATGATGTGAACTGTCCTCTGATCCGCCCTCATTCTGTATCCACCTGATTGAATAATTCCGCGGCATAGTCTTCACCTTTTAGGTATCATACGCTGTCATCAACCACACAGATCCAGCGACATATGCATTTCATATTATCTATACAATTTCATATAACTTGATTTGTCATCATCTTTACATTCCTATGATATCGCTCATGACATCCTCTTGTTTGATGAAGAGTTCCTATCTATATTTTTACTATATTCCCGTGCTTTGTCATCTACTTCTATCTCTATCTTTTCCAGCACTGATACATATCTGGTCTCATCCAGGCAAGATGTTCACCTGTCTGGGTATATGTCCATCAGACATTCATAATATATTCTGTCTCCTTAGTAATTTCTATTTATCTATTATCCATGTTCATACATATATCCTATTCTTGTGCATGTCATATTCTTATACATATTTTACTTTCATACTTATATACTATACCATTTGTTATGCTCTATTTTCATGTACTGTTATCATGTACTTTGTTCATGAACTAATTTCATATATACATTTCCATATATCATGTCGGATCCTATAATCTCTTGTCATGAACCCAACTCATCACAGTAAAGGCTATGCTTCTCGATCATATCATATCTTTTCACATGTCATATTCAATTCATCTGTTTTATGTTTCATGCCTCAGAAATACCAAAGAAGTGATACGTAAAACTTCTATAGCATCTGAATGCACCAAGTTATCATTGTACGAGACAATGATCATCTTATAAAGGCCCGAAGGCACTGTGGTGACCATTTCGGGGCCACCGGATCCAAACGGGATCTATGCCACATCCACCCAAACAGTGGCTTCACATATCAGCCACAACTTATGTTGCACACTATGTCCCACACATATGCGAATCTATCCTACTTGGTCGATACTGTGCAATCCATTCGATTCGCATTTTCTGATATCCATAAACATGGACACTATTGTTATCATGATTGCTTATGCAATATATACTATCATTACTTTAATCGTATTCGTTTCCTCATATCCGTAGCTTCATATTACTTATTTCTCATATTTCATAATACATATTCCTATATTTTTATCTTCATGTACAGTCAATCAGTCTAGAACTATATGTTTACTATTCAGGTAATATGTACTCATTCTCAAATGTAGCATCTTTATATCTATTTATTCTATATCCTCATGTACTTATTGTATCATGTTATATCTTACGATATACCTATACATTTTTATACTTGTACGCTTTACTTGTACTTATCGACCGTCCCATTCTCGTAGGAGTGCGCAACAGACTCCTTCATTGTCCTAGTGCTCCTTCATGTCCAACCTATTTACCTTAATCATTTCTTATCTCGTATACACACGTATAAATATTCGCTTGCTTCGACCGAGATAAAGAATGAACGAGACTCCTATGATAATATATACCCGCAGGTACAAGATGGCAGCAGTCATAGACGTGCTCATCCATGTAAGAGAAGTGTTTGTGTCATCAATACGCTCAGTCGCCTGACCGGTCAGCGTATACGTGTCATCAATGCATAGCTGTGAGCACTAGCAGGAGTGCCACCTCATTCCATATGTCTCGTCATTCAATATCCGTCGGTAGTCATACACTATATCATTCTCTCGAGCTATCATTTTTGTCTTTTTCTATATTCTTTATGCATATCAAAATCTACTTATGTTTCTATTTCTTGTTCATATCTATCTCTCGTTTTTATCAAGGTGATCCACTGACTTATCCATCAAGTAGTAATCTATAATAACAATCAGCAACTGTTAGGTGTGGGATACCGAATTCCATTAAATAATATAATAGATTTCTAGACTAATGAACTTTCTTCCATAGAGTCCAAGAACAATTCAAAGAAATGAGTTCGAACTGGCGAGTTATGACAGTCCCCGTGTTTGGGAGCGGTCATATAAATCAACTGCCGAGTTGATCCTGACCTGGCTTGAGTTTTGATCGAAAAACCTCGGTCTGATACCCAACATCCTCCTCAGTCATATTAATGATTCTTGACTCACGGCTTTCCATAGAGTCCAAGCACCCGAACGGTTCATGATCAAGAAGTTAAGACCTTCCGAAGTTGAGGTCATACGAATAAATTTGAACTGTCCGAACTGACCTGACTCTCGGTGAGAGATTCAGCTCCACAACACCTCGGTCTGACACCTATCATCCTTATCAGAATAATGTATTCTGATCCATAAGCCCCATGAGTTCAAGAAATATCCGACCGGAGTTCGGATCAGAGCATGACCTTCCCAGGTTGAGGTTCACTGGTCAACCAGACGAGCCGATCTTAAATGGCCTAGCCTCTGGACTGGTTCCTGGTGAGGCTTCGTCTACCTCTGGTCTGACAGCCACATCCTCCCTAGGTACAACGGATTTTGACCCGCCAGATTCTATAGAGTCCAAGAACACCTGAAACGAGTTCTATCTGGCGAGTTATGATCCTCCCGGTTGGGATATCAAACACTTAGTCACCCTAGACGAGCCGACTTGAACCTAGCTTTCGAGCTGACCTGGGATCTTGGTCTGATATCTAATATCCAGACAATGGATCCTGACTCACTGGCAGCCTTATAGAGTCCAAGAATCATCCTAAAACTGAGTTCAGATTTACAGTTGGCGACCTCCCACCTGGAGTGCCAGCACGCAGTCAATCTCAACTCAAGCCGAGCTGGACTCGACCTAATCGAATCCTTGGTCTAACACCTTGGTCTGACATCTTCTATGCTCCACAGTCATATGAATAGATTCTTGACTCAATGGGATTTCCATAGAGTCCAAGAACACCAGAAACGGAGTTCGGACGAAGGAGTTATGACCTTCCGAATTTGGAGGTCACATGTAGTCAACCCAGACGAAGGATTTATCAAAGCCGCTCTGACATGTCCCTTCAAGACAACATCGTCACGATAACACTCTCCGTCGTTAAACTGTTAACCCAAAGATCATATCCCATCTCCGCAAGAGGTGGTCGCCCAACTCTGTCATCTGAGAAACGCCAATCTTCAACCAAATCATTAAACTTTATTCGGTCATTTCATATTCATCCCTTTCATTGACTCGCTGAGAAAGATCCATAAACCACTCATGAAATCCAATCAATTAAACTTAACATCTATTGATGCGTCAATCATCAGAATTAACTGATCGCGCCGTTCCTTCATTAACAAATGCCTGTCTAATAATGAACTGATTTGAAATAAATTTAAAAACAGTCCGCGTTCCATCTTCCAAAGAACGCATTATTTTGAGAGTCTTCCAACCATCAACGCGGCGACGAGATCAAACCGGTCCTTATAGAGTTCTATAACAATCTTCATGAACACGATTTATTATGTTTAATAATGTTCCATGAATCCCACGTCAGTCATGAGTTTATTCATTTGTTATACTTCATATTTCGAATAATATCATATAAACATCAACTTATAATTTATTTATAATCATAATCATTTAAGATCTTCTTCTTTTCCTTCCTTCCTTCTTTCTTCTTCCTCCGTTGTTAATCTAAGCCATAAGAGAAAGTGAAGTTTGATTTGATGATCATCTCGCATCTATCGCCTGTTTATCATCCCCCGCTTCGCCCACTCTTTCCATCATTGAGCTAACATTTCTGTCATCCCATCCTCATTCTTGATTGAACTGTTACATCTGTCAGCCATGTTAACTTGTCAAATACTACGCATCCTTCAATATAATCATAATTTATTATCATCCTTAGAACCCAAACAATCCGCTCCGCCAGCCTTGTCTCAATTCTCTCACTTTATCTGATAAAATAATACGCTTTTATTTGAAAATCGTCACTGAAATGAAATATCGTAAGTTAAGGTCGTTGTTATATCCGTTGGCATTGTCAAACGTCGGCGTCGCAACGCCGTTATGCATCGCGTCATTTGTTCGCCACGCGCGGAAGAACGTCGAGGTGTCAAGATCGAACGTCACGCACCACAAAGAACCGATAAGATAAACGGCTTCTGATAATTCTTCTTGAGGCGATCATTATTATGATCAAATATTAGCAATATGTTCACAGTTCGATCACTCGAGGTCGTTAACTATCATCGCCGACATCGGATTTTATTACTTCATCGTTACGATTGTTAACGCTTCATATTCATCGATTTAGCGTTGAGGCCAAGACGCTTCCACATCTTCATTCAGCCGACATCCGCAGATTCAGAGATTACTGCAATGATCGTTATTAAAGCTCCGCCAATTCGCAAACATATGTTCCATCTCGTTAACGTCGAATATTGCGTTATATCGTCGGCGCAGAACATCATCTACTGACGACGGTGAGCAATCTTCCGAGAAACAAACGGTCGTCCCGACGAATGTCGAATAACTGAATGGTTTCGGCGCCATCATCGCCATGGCGGAGCAAAGTTCTCACGCACGTCGCAACACCGATGTTCGATTATTGATCGTCGACTGAGTTCGTCATCCTTCGACGTCGAAGTTACCGCCATCGAACATCACCCCGATCTGATCCGAACCCAAACGAATCACCTGACGCAGTTTCAGTTATATGTTACGCAAAGAGTCACTCGTCCCATGCAACAGTGTCGCGCTCTGCTAAGAGCACTCATCATAATTCGATCACGACGTCATCCATCCCAGATCTGCAAATGCGAACACAGAGCAGAACCGGAACAGTCGTCGCCTTAGCTATTAAAGTCATAATAAGATCAAAAACGATTGATACCCCTCTGGATAAGACTCGTTAGCGCTGTCATATTTAGTCCCGCCGTCGATTTTAAAGTAAACATTAGTTTCTATGAATACTCACTCATGTACATTTATAATAATATCCTTATATCATATCCCTACTGTTACCCTGGATTAACGTCTCGCGCTTATCGGAAGTTCATCGATTATCACCATCTGATAACTATCGACGCCATTATTATCGACGAAACTTCGGTCATTTCTCCCGAACGAGTCCAAAGAAGATTCGAACAACGTCAATCATCGAAACCGCATCAACGAACAATCGATTCGGCCATCGGTCAACGGCGATACCCGCGCGGTCGCCCGGATTTCCGAAACATTAGTCTCGTCGCGTTACACATCGAACCAACGCAACATGGCGAATACGTTAACAGTTATCAAAGCACGTCCCTTCATCGTCATTCGCGTCGCCTCCGAGAATATCAGTCGAGCACCTTTTTTTCATATCAATTTTTTTCATTCCAACTACTAGAAAAACCACCCGTGTACATATATATATATATATATATTTTATATATATATATATATATATATATATATATATATATATATATATATATATATATATTTTTTTTTTTTTTTTTTTTTCATTTTCCAAGAAACCAAATAAATTTATCAAAATTCTATTTTATTTATTTTTCTTCCAATTTACACATCAGGAATTTAAAAAAAAATTTCTTTCACATCATTTTTTTTCGCTACCTCTCGACTATTTGTCCAAAAATTTCTCAAACGCCTAAGGTTACATTTTCTCGACCCTAGTGTTCAACATTTTTTCCTATGATATTCACCAAGCATACAATTCACACAATTCACAACGATCACACAATCACATAAAACACAATGCATGTAGTGTTCTAATCTTGTCCCGTGATTTCCTAGGCAACCACATACCTAACTTACCGATAGTAAGCTATACTCTAGTATCCAACATCGAGCTATACCAAGTTGTGATGTTCCTACACCTCATGACCATGGCCTAAACCCAAGTCCCTCAAACCCTAGGTATTCGTATACCTAAGTTCTACACCCACCGAGCTCCCAAGGTAATCGCTTAATCTAGCTCGATACCAAGTCGTGAAGCCGCATTCCTCGGGGGGGGGTTCGACAACCCGTCAACCTCGCGGAATGAGTCGTGGATGCCTGCAACCCGACACCACCATGAAAATCGGTAGTCTCCCTTTGTACTGGGAGCTCTGCACCTCAAGGTACAAACCGTCCCAACAAGTTTACAAATCGACTTCACACAAAGTCCACATGCGAGTAAAATAATGGCCACTTGGGTCTTTACATTATCATTTTCTACAAAATACATTAACTATATACAATAGCTCAAGAGTTAAATAAATTACTTAATTTAACATATATTAAAATTTGCAATTTAATACATGTTATACAAATCGACACCCAAAGCCACAACCCGACTTTCTAAACGCTGCCTCTAGTGAGCTCGCCCTCGTGCACACTCTTCTCACGCACCGAAATGGTGATCCTCCTCTATCAGTGGTGAGCAAAGCCCAAGAGAGATACTCTACATGGCTACTCCCACCTATGCACATGTATGCCAAACAATCACATTTCAAGCAATTTCATGAACCTACTAGAATGTCTACATGCCCAAACCATGTCTCGAGTCCTCACCGACTCCCTCACACATGCCTAAGCCAATATACGAGTAAAATATCCGCCACAACAAAAGCTTTTGTTCTTGAAAACTTACTACCGAGTTTCCTGCAAAAATATCGGAACTACCATCCGAGGCTAATTGTCGATAATTCTCCGAAACAACCATGGTCCTCATCCGGCGATATGTCGACGGTCCCTCCAAGGCAATTCTTCTGAAACCTTCCTCGTCGAAATTCCTTTCACATACATTTTCGCTTTGTTTCATTTCACAGTCATACACTCACCTTAATATTCTAGGGTGCCCCACGTATATAGAATGCATGATGCCGATGCCAATTCCAACAAACTCATGCTAATATATTCACATGCATATATATTAACATAATTAATTCAAATAAATCATGTTATGCAAATTCACAACCAATAACACCAAAATTAGCTCACATGGGCTAATTGACAAACACAAGCAATTCATTTTGAATCAATCAACATCATAAAATCACACTAAAAATTCATGTCACTATTCATGTGAACAGTGAAACCCTCGGGTTACTGTTCACGACCACACAAATATGAATTTTTCTCCACTGCCCAAAGCTTTCGAGACCGACTTACGACTAAACAAGCCTCGTGAACATTCCTAACCATTTACATGGCTCTTAGCCAAAGATTAAGACAAGTAGGAAAAGATCCCTACCTCTTGAGTTGTCTGAATCTCCACCTCAAATCGCGTCCATGCTGCAGCTCTCGCGTGTAACGTACCTTTATTTCTGTCTCGTCTAATCGACATCCGATCGTCGTAAAATCTAGAGAGAAGGCACACCTTCTCTCTAGAAAAATCAAATCTCATACCCACTGCATCAATCCGTTCCAACCACTGCCCATTTTGTCTTCAAAATGGAGAAGATGACACTATTGCAATTTTGTCTCTTTCTCATTAAACTTTCAAATAATCCCATCTATGTCCTTAAGTCTTGGATTTTTGACACTCGTACCATTCAGCCATCCATTTCATCATATCTCTAATCTGCAAACATATGTCACAAGAGTACATACAAAGAGCGACTTTCATTCACATCACATATCTCTTAAAGTCCGCTTTATCTAAGACTCGATGCCTCGAAAAACGTGAAATCTCGATCGTCTTCGCACCGACCGAAATTCACTGCGGGTAGCTAGATTTCGCGAGACGATTCCAACGGTGAAGTCTGCTTTGTCATTCGGGAGATCTAAAAAATTCTCGATTTACCTAAATACATCGCTAATATTTTTCGTAAAAATTCGGAATTCTTCGGTCTCAATAATCCAATTAGGAAAGTTGTCATAATCATCCATTATAAATACCAAGTCACCCCATAAGTGAAAGGTACGCAGACTTATGCATAGAAAATTCATTCCCTAAGCAGTTGATCTTCTCTTCCTTTGGAAAGAACTGACTTAGGCATCGGAGAGGCAACGGGCGAGCCCCCAATTGATCCCTTTGTTTCTTGTTTTTTCGTGAGGAGCCCAACGCCCGTAGACGCCAGATCGGCTCAAGAAATCCAAAGACGCTCAAGCCCATTTCCGATTGAAAAAGCATCATCCAGCATGAAACAACAATTATTTATTTACCGGCTTATATTTTTAAAACCATTTTTTCAATGTAATCTTCTAGATATTCTTATGACTTATATAAGATTTATTAATAATAAAAATAAGAAATTTATTTGATTAAGTGAATATCCAAACATCCTGTTTTAATTTAATTTTTTCTTTTACTTATGTTGTGCATTAGGATACTGACAAATTAGATACAATGGATATGAAAAGAAAATATATAAAATTAAATACAATGAATACATTTGGCCAACTTCTTTGTCACATCTTTCAAATGGTGTCACCACTGTCCACTATTGCTTTGAAATACTTGCAAAGGTTTCCTTTTATTCTAACAAATATATATAAAATATGTGAGTGGTGAAAGGTTTCCTTCCACTTTTCAACATTTTCCAACGGTATTTGTTATGGATGAGAATAGAAATTTTATTTTCATTCATATTATTTTTTCAAAAAGTATTGAGTTTAATTGATGATTTAAATTTTTATGGTTAGGTATAAGCAGATATTTTAAGGTTTCAATGATAGATAGTTAATTTGTTTCCATTTTAACATCAAATAAAAATAAAATTAGTAATACCCAAACATAATTTAAAATATTTTTTATTTATTTAATAATATAAATAATTAAATAAAATTTTATTTTCATTTAAAAATCTTTGAAACCTTTTTCTTTCTAGATAATGAAATAGACCATCAATAAGACTAGCGGTTACGAACATGGCAAGGAGGCTTGAGAATCCCAATAAGAGCGAATTTACTAACAATATATATAAGTTGTAATACTAGGTGAATATATATAAAAAAAACAATCCATAAAAAAAAAAGATATAAAAAAAAACAAAAACAAATAATGACAGACATATGACTTAAAAACAACTTTTTTATAAATAATCTATATCACCATTTGTGTTTGTTATCTTATAAAAACATAGAAAATTAGAGAATTATTTTTCCATTTTTTTCAATTGAAAATTTTAATTTAAAATGAAATAAGTAATTATATTGAATTTATTAATATAAATTTAATAATTTATAATTCAAAAATGTGTATAATCACTACAAAAAATTAATAAATATAAATTATTATTTTAAATTCTTAAAGAAATCTTGTGATGATTTGAAATTCAAATGTTGATTAACTAATTAGTGGGAATAGAATAATTCAAAATGTCATCTTCATAAATACACGTGTAAATAGAAAATCAGGACAAAGGGCTTGTGATACATAAAATCTGTTTTCCTCTACCATAAAAGTTTACAAAATCACGTGCAATGAGTATATTCTTAAAAATCATAAATGATACTAAATAATGATTTCTGAACTATTATTATTTATTTTTAATAAAATAAATCTATTAGTGTTTATCTATTTTTCTAGTATTTAAATACAATATATTATTTATATTATATTTGTTAAGGATAATTTTATTTTTCTTTTATTTATAACTAAAAATTTTGAATTTAATTGTTTTATAAAATCAAAATAAAATATTATTTTAATTTTCAATCTTCAAAAAAATTTCTAAAAATAACTTGCACTTGAAAATAAAAAATGTCATCTTCATGAATAGTGAATAATTCAAATATGGATTATCATTTCATGTATTATTAAAGGCGACTGAAAAAAAATTTTATTTTCTTTAAATATATAAATTTATTGATTCAGGTAGAAATACAATAGATAGAAACATAAAATTCAAAAGTGCTACAAACTTTAGATGATAACCAATATGCAGGATAAAAGCAAAAAGATTGGCTCAAAGCCCACATATTTTGTAAAACTTGGGAAAATTAGTAATTTTCAAGAAAAAATGACAAAATAATAATAATAATTATAATTACCATAATGGTTCAGGAAAGCCTAAAAAATTATCTAAATATCGGATGATGAAACGGACTACGCCGTTGGATTCGTCTCGCGAAATCTAATGACCCGTAAACGCCATCACTCTCGTAGGATATTCGGAATATTTTTACGATTTTAATAGTAATAAGTCGTCAAGGACTTCCAAGGATCTAGAGAGGTTTTACGAAAAAATCTCAAAAGTCAAGATATACTGAGCTAAGTTCATTTAAAAATAAATTGAACCGAAAAATAAATAAATTATTTTATAGTAAACGAACCCCGACGAGAGACGGACATATAAGAATGTGAGCCATGTATCCAAACTTAAAAAAAAAATGATCAAATAAGGAGAAAAGCAAAAGGGGGCCACATTTTGGGCAAAAGGGGGCCACATTTTGGGTAAAAGAGGGGCAATGTGCGGTGAGACAGTGGGCAAGCACTTGTAGAGAAGTTCTACCCTTCTCTAAGATCTACCGAAATCGGACCATGGGTTTTCACGAGCAAGAGGTGTAAGCCTGTCCACACGCTTGCCACGCTACAGAAAATACCAATATCTTAGAAGCCACAAATTCCACGAGGTAGGGAATTTTCCTACTGATTATTTTTAAATTTCAAAGGCCATTTACACGGGCACTTTCTTTGGGCCCGAAACCCGGCCGCTGTTTTAGTCCCAAGATTTTTCTGGACCGGATATCGTGGTCTCGGATAAATTCTTTGCGCAGTAATCCTGACTATGTCAGATTTGCTCTTTGATCACAGGACCGATGTCTTCGGGTTTTGTTGAGTTTTTCGATATCACAGTAATTTGTTGATGAATGGAACAAAAAATGGTTCATGGCCTTAAAGGGACTAAGAGGTACTCTGTTTATGTGGGTTCAAGATTTGGGTCATTTTGTGTGTTATTGCTGGAAAAAGAAAAACATGTTGTTGTGTATAACGATCATGTTAATATATATACTTGCTTGATGTATTAACATGGAAATTGTGATGAATGAAAATTATATGTAGAAAATATAATTATCCGGAATTTATCAATGTTGCATGTAGCTCTTATTGTGCATGTAACATGACATAACATGAAATGACATATTGCATTTCATATGCACGGTAACATCGCGTCAAGTCGAGTGTGTGTGCATGGTATTGGTTATTCACCATTATTGGTGAATGTGTAGTGAGCTCAGAAATTGGGACAACGTCAAAAAATTGAGACTCACGGATGCATAAAATAACAATATTAAATTTTGTGTGTTTGGGTGAAGTAAGATGGGGCAGATCCCCCTCCTAAGGTGAAAAACCCAGATTTTATTTTTGGTCAGACATATGTATCCAGCGATGAAAGTTCACGAAAGTGTCGGAAGGCGTGCGAAGCCTGTGGTGAGACCCTGGAAATTCGCGATCCAAATAAACACACGGGATCGGATAAATTAAAATGAATATCAAGGGTCAGCCCAACGGTTAAGTCATCGCAAACGCCACGATTGGTTTTCACACTTGGCATTTGCATGTGTGAGGGAGTCGGTCAGGACTCAGGTTATGGGCACGAGAAATCTCATCTCATGCATGACATGAAATATTTCATATAGGATCAGATTTTTATGAATGGAATGTATGGATGTACATGACAATGCATGCGCATTTAGCTACGTAGTGAGCTCTCGTAGAATTTACACGCTTGCTCACTCCCGTCTGGGACCCCCTTTAAGGTACAGGGTGTACAGGAGACGGCGCTGACGAGGCTCATGGTTTCGCAGTTACTCATGCAGCCTTACTATTTTCAGAAAAGTATTTTGTATAAAAGAATTGTAACTATTCTTTTCTGGGACTATTGTATAAATAGTCGGTATGTAATTATGGTAAGAGGGCTCCAGATCGACTCTACTGGACCGTAATAATTAAGTGTTTTTATTTTCATATTTTAGATTTAAATGTGAATGAATGGGTCCCGATAAAGGACAGATATCGGGATATGACGTATGAATCATGCGTGGTCAATACTACTTCTGTTGAGACCCGGATGGGTTATGATTATACTATTATACAGGTTGTATGTTGGGTAGAGCTCCCTGAACAAAGAACACTCTGCCCGATTTTTTGTGAAAATATGGATCCCGATAAATGGGACACAACAGTATGGTATTGGGTCACTTGAAATCCACAAGAATTTTGCTGGTTGACGGGATCCCCGGATTTGGGGTGTCACAGCTTGGTATCAGAGCCAAGGTAAATGATTACCTAGGGAGCTTGGGTGTGGGTATCCATAAGTATTGTTCTGATACCAGCTTCACAGCTTTGTATCAGAGCTTAAGTATATGAATACCTAGGATTCGATGGGCACGGGTTTAGATCATGGAATGTTGTGTGTTGCGTGTTTTGTGCTTAACATGCTACGTTATTGCGTGATTGTGTGTTATAAATTGTGTGAATAATATACATGGTAGATTGTATATGGAACACTAGGGTTAGAAAACATAACCTTAGGGGTTCGGAAAACAAAATGAACATGATAGTGCGAGAACTAATGGGTATTAGTGTTTGGCATTATGTACCACTAAGGAAAAAGGGATGAATGGAGTAGTTCATGATGTTAAAGTCTATTAGTGGTTGGCATGTGCACTACTAGTTAGACTGAGATATAAATTTGAGAACTCTATTGCTATCTAATATCGTGTATGGCTGCAGGAAGATACTGTGCTGCCGACCGGCGAGACACCCACCTGCAAGCTTGACCGCGTGCCTGCTGAGGGGCTACGCAAGGCTGGCAGCCTACTATCATTACATGCTAAGAGCTGTGGGTCGTGGGTGGGGACCCAAGAATTCCTCCAACGGTTTATGCTAACATCATCCTCCTGACATTCACCGGGGAGTGGACCCAAAGTGGGTAGCTGATCATTGGTTCCGACAGGTTGAGAGGATTTTGGAGGCTATGGAGATTACCTCCGATGCTACGAGGATCAGGCAAGCCAAATTTCGGTTAGAGGGTGAATCCCAGATATGGTGGGATTGGGTCAAAGTCTCAAGGGATCCGGAGACGATGACATGGGGAGAGTTCCGAGAGCTCTTCATGGATAAGTTTTTCTTGGCATTAGCTAGACATTCAAAGGCTCGGGAGTTCCTTGAGTTGAAGTAAGGAAGTATGACTGCAGCCATACGAGCCAGTTCACCGAATCAAAATATTTCTCGATGACTATGTGGCCACATATGGCCAAGTCGAGGAGTTTGAGGATGGCCTCAAGTTGTCCATCCCGGCAAGATTGTAGGATTTCTCCTACTCGACATGGACTCGTGGTCAGGATGGCTAGCGGCCACATAGAGAGAGAGATGTATGGGATGTGCAATGGAGCCTCAAGGGACCCGGCAACGGCCATCGAGCCAAGGTCGAGCCTGGCTTCTAGCCGCACAATGCATGGCATGCCACCATTGCCATCATCCCCGCACATGAGATGTGATTGTCCACACATAGCCGATCCCGGGAATTACGGGATAGTGTAGTCCCGGGCCATCAAGGATGTTGCACACAGCTTTGTTCCTTCTCCCAATACTGGGCCAAAGGGACTAGTATCGCCCCGTGGTGTCGCATTTAGCCACCTTTGCTACCACGTGCACGGCGAGAGGCCAAGGTATAGGTCAAGGCCAAGGACATGGCTCAGGGTCGGGAGCTCGAGACCATGAGCGTGCCACGCTTATGGTACCGCCAGACCGAGCTATTGCATTAGTCTAATATATAGGGTATGTTTCAGCTCTCACACTTCATTTTTATTGTTGCATTTGGTGTGAATGCTTTGGGCTTAAAGGTAGAAACCTTGGAAAAGTCGTTGTATGTGAAATCCCTAAATAGGGAGAGGATTGATCGACATGTCGATCGTGGAGTTGGAGATCCTCGTGGATTCGTCTCATGGTGGACCCGGGGTAAAGGACATATCGATTGACAAGTCAGGTTCTTTAGCATCGATCGTTGACGCCCATAGAGTCGTCATTGATTTTGATCATAGGTGGGTTACTCGCCACACATAGGGATAGTATCATGTTACGCTTGGGGATAAGCATGATGCTTTACCCCGCATCCATGCAACAACCCCGCATGTAGTGGACAACACGGGTCGGATGTAAAAGCCTTACTCCCTGCAGGATGAGGAGACTCGGATTTCAGCCTACCCCTCAAAGTGGTTTGTGAGCATGAGGACGCTTTTCCGGATGGCTACCGGGATTACCTCCACAATGTGGATGTGGACTTTATCATAGAGTTACACCCCATGCCGCCCATTTCTATGACTCCTCATGTGATGACCACCACTGAGTCAAGAACTCAAGGTCTAACTATGTGGATTGTTGGACAAGGGCTTTATTGCATCGAGCATTTCATCATGTGGCGCCCGGTTCGCTTTGCGAAAAAGAAGGACAAGACCCTTCGACTATGCATGACACCGACAAATAACAAAAAGTTACGATCAAGAATCGCATCCATTACCGAGGATTTACCTCGTTTGATTAGTCGAGAAGGGCGCAGTCTACTTCCAAGATAGATTCCTCACACCTGATACCTTCATCGCCTGAGAGTTAGGAGGTTGATATCCTAAGACAGCGCAGACGCGGTACGGGTACTCGAGTTCACGCGATGCCTTTCGGTTGATCGACGCGCCAAAGAACACTCACGGATCTCATGCATAGGGTATTCCATCCCTATTTGGATCATTTTGTTGTGGTCTTTGTGATGACATCTTGATCTACTCCCAGTATGAGGAGGAGCATGAGGATCATTTGTTGATTGTTCTCCAGGCACTCAAGGACCATAAGTTGTATGCCAAGTTCAGTAAGTGTAAGTTTTGGCTTACTGAGGTGAGTTTTTTAAGACACGTCGTGTCAACTTCTCGTGTGTTTCTTAAGCACTCGAGAAGATCGAGGCCATTATAAGTCGATAAAGGAAGTCATTCGAGATACACAGTTTCTTAGGACTGGCAGGGTATTACAAACGACCCATCGAGGATTTTTCTCCATTAGTAGCACCCGCACCTATGACTAGATTGACACGGAAGAATTGATTTGAGTAGGATGACTTGTGTGAAAAGGCATTCCAAGAGTTGAAAAGGAGGGTTACTTTAGCTCATATTTTGATAGTCCCGGAATAGGGACAGAGGTACACGGTGTATTGTGATGCCTCTGGGACGGGATTTGGGGATATGTCTTGATCACGATCCAGGAGGTTGTGGCTTATGGTTCCTAGACATCTAAGAGATCATGAGCAGAATTGCCTACAGTTGACACAGGTTAGCGGTAGTAGTCTTTGCCTTAAAGATTTGGCAGCCACTTTACCTATATTAACAATTTGAAGTATTTTGGACCACAAGAAGGAGTCTGAAGTATATTTTCACCTGGCCGAGACCTCAACATGAGAACGCCTTGATTGATGGAGTATCGGAGGGACTATGACTTCCTTTGCATTACCATCCTGGTAAAGCGAAATGTAATAGATGATCTTTGCTTAGTCGGAAGTCCTTTGGGAGCACTAGAGTGTAGCTACGGGAGTGGCGGATGCTCGGGCTGTGGGGCATTTTGGTTGATGCCGGATGGAGTCTCGAGTACTTTGGGAATTTGGGTGGCTCATGCATCCTCTTTGTTATAGTGATTGAGTCCTAGAGGCTGGACGTAGAGATAGTCCATCGGGGCCAGGATCTGATGTCAGTGCAATTGTGAAGGATTGGGTATTCCACCGCGGATGGTAGTCTTGATATAAGGGCGGTTGGTTCCCCAGTGGCGAATGCGAAGAGGAGATCCTTCAGGAGTTCCATTGCTCCCGTTTTGTTGTGCATCCAGGTGGCACGAAGATGTACCGAGATTTTCGTCGCCAGTATTATTGGAGCGGGATGAAGTGAGACGTTGGAGATTTTGTTCGTCAGTGTCTCACGTGTCAATAGGTAAAGGCTGAGCATTAGAAGCCAACAGGGCTACTCCAGGCATTAGAGGTAGCTGAGTGGAAGTGGGAGCATGTCACGATGGATTTTATGACCCACTTGCCACGGACACAACGGAGGCATGATGTCGTATGGGTTATAGTGGACTGGCTCACTAAGTCAGCACACTTTCTAACGGTTCAGATGACCTTCACACTGGAGGAATTCTGCTAATTATATATTCGAGAGATTGTCCGGTTACATGGAGTGTCAGTCTCTATCATATCAGACAGGGATCCCAGGTTTATGACACACTTTTGGAAGAGTTTCCAAAAGGCTATAGGGACATAGTTGACGATGAGCACTGCGTTTCATCCGCAGACAGATGGTCAATCGGAGAGGACCATACAGGTTTTAGAGGACATGCTGCGAGCATGTATCTTGGATTTTAAGGGTAGCTGGGAGGATCACTTACCCTTAGTGGAATTTGCCTACAACAATAGTTATCGGACGAGTATTCAGATGACACTTTATGAGGCCTTATATGGGGGCCATGTCGATCCCCGATTTGTTGGACAGAGGTTGGAGAGCACTCCATCACTTGTCCAAGTCATATTTGAAACACCTTTGAGAAGGTGGATTTGATTCGGAAACGTCTTCGTACGACTCAAAGCTGGCAGAAAAGCTATGCCGATAGATGGCATTGACCTCTAGAGTTCGAGGTGGGTGATCACATCTTCTTGAAGGTGATGCTGAGAAAGTGGTCGGTCGACAGTGGGGGAAGCTAGCACGGTATATTGGGCCCTTCGAGATACTCGAGAGGGTGGGTGCGGTTACATATTGGTTGGCACTACCATCGAGTTTATCAGGTGTCCATGAGGTGTTCCACGTCTCCATACTCGGAAAGTATACTCCAGATCCAGTTCATGCAGTGGATTGGGGAGAGATTATTGTTGATATTGACGGGACCTTCGAGGAGGAACCAGTGCGTAGCTTGGATAGCCAGGATCAGGTTTTGCGGCGCAAGATCGTGCGGCTAGTTAAAGTGTTGTGGCAACACCGAGGAGTGGAGGAGGCAACTTGGGAACGCGAGGACACGATGTGGGCCACCTATCCTTTCCTATTTGAGGGTGAAGGTGCGTTGCATAATATTTGGAACTAGAATGACAATTGCATATTCTTGGGATTTGATGTTTATATGTGTGGAAATTTCGGGACGAAATTCTTTTAAGGGGGAAAGAATGTAAAACCCGGGAAAATTAGTAATTTTCATGAAAAAATGGAAAAATAATAATAATAATAATAATAATTGCAAGAATGGTTTAAGAAAGCCTAGAAAATTCTCTAGATCTCAGATGATGAAGCGAATTTGTGCCGTTGGATTCGCATCTCACGAAATTCGATGACCGGAAAGTTTTAAGTCGAATTATGAGTCGAATGTTTTACGATTTTTTGGGTGATAAATTAAGCGTTATTTGTAGGGACGAATTTTTATAAAAATCACGAAATTATGAAAATAGCTTGAGTTAAAAGTTTATTTAAACCTTGGCTGAAAAGAAATAAATTTTCGGGGCATAAATAAACGAATTAGAGATGGACACGTAGTGCGATGTGACGATGTATCGAACTTTTAAAAAAAGTTAAATAATGAGAAAGAAAAGAAAAAGGGGGCCACATTTTGGGTAAGAGGGGCAGTGTGCGTGAGAGTGAGGGAGAAAGAATTTTAGAGAGAGAAGCTCTACCTTATCTCTAAGATCTACGGAAATTGGGCCGTGGGTTTTCGTCGAAGCAAGAGGTAAAGTCGGTCCACGCATTGCGGGCTACGCGTGGGTACCAATATCTTGGAGTTTCGTCAACCTCCGCGAGGTAGGGAATTTTCATACTTTGATTATTTTTAGCCTAAAGGCCATTTAATGGCATGGGCGTTCTTCGGGGCTAAAACTAGCCATGCGTTCTAATGGCATGGGCGTTCTTCGGGGCTAAAACTAGCCATGCGTTTTAGTCCCAAGATTTTTGGGACTTAATATTTGAAATTTTGGGATTAGTTCCAGGTAGTCCTGGACTATGTTGAGATTTGGTTTTGATCCCGAGACCGATGTCTTCGGGTTTTGTTGAGTTTTTCGATATTACAGTAATTTGTTGATGAATGGAACCAAAAATGATTCATGGCCGTGAAGGGACTGAGAGGTGCCCTGTTTATGTGGGTCCGAGATTTGGGTCATTTTGTGTGTTATTCTTGGAAAAATAAATAAATAACATGTTGTTGTGTGTAAAAATCATGTTAATATATACTTGCTTAATGTATTAACATGAAAATTGTGATGAATGGAAATTATATGTAGAAAATATAATTATCCGGAATTTATCAATGTTGCATGTAGTTCTTATTGTGTATGTAACATGACATAGCATGAAATGACATAATTGCATTTCATATGCACGGTAATATCGCGTTAAGTCAGGTGTGTGTGCATGGTATTGGTTATTCACCATTTTTGGTGAATGTGTAGTGAGTTCGGAAATTGGAACAACGTCCAAAAATTAGACTCACAGGTGCATAAAATAACAATATTAAATTTTGGTGTGTTTGGGTGAAGCAAGATGAGGTAAATTCCCCCCCTAGGGTGAAAGACCCAAATTTTATTCTTGATCAGACATATGTATCCAGCAATAAAAGTTCGGGAAAGTGTCGGAAGGTGTGCGAAACTGCGGTGAAAACCCAGTCAGTGACCCGAATAAACACACGAGATTGGATCAAATTAGAAATGAATATTGAAGGTTGTCGATGGGTTAAGTCATTAGGTGAAACACCAATGACTGGTTTTCACACTTGGCATTTGCATGTATGAGGGAGTCGGTCAGGACTCGGGTTATAAGCATGAGGAGTCTCATCTCATGCATGACATGAAATATTCCATATAAGATTGCATTTTCTAAATGGAATGTGGTTTGATGTATGTATGCCATTGCATGTGCATTTAGGCGGAGAGTAGTCCTTGTAGGAGAATTTTTCTACTAGGCACTGCTCACCTCGTCGTAGGACCCCCTTTCAAGTACGAGGGGTGTACAGGGAGACAGCACTCCGATGAGGCCATGATTATGAAGAAGGCCGATGTGTGGCCTTGATATTTCTTTTGTAAAAAGTATTTTGTATAAAAGAATTGTAACTAAATTCTTTTGGAACTATTGTATAAATAGTCGGGTATGTAATTATGGTAAGAGGGTCGTGATCGGACTCTTACGGACTGTAATTAAGTGTTTTATTTTCATATTTTATATTTAAATGTGAATGAATGGGTCCCGGTAAAGGGATGTATATTGGGGATATGGACAAATGACCCTATGTGGTCAATTCTACTTATGTTAAGACCCTTGATGGGTTATGATTATACTGTTATACTGGTTATATGTTGGGTAGAACTCCCTGAACAAAAGAGACTTTGCTCGATGTTTTGTGAAAATATGGATCCCGATAAATGGGACACAACAGTGTGGTATCGGGTCACCTGAAAACCATAGGAATTCCGCAGGTTGACTTGTTGTCAATTGGACCCCTGGATTTGGGACGTCACATATTTGATAATCTAAAAAATGCCTGGAATACCTAAGATTCCAAATCTATTGTATAACGATGAACAAGATTTGATATGAGGACTATGTCAATAGAACTTTGCCATATAAACTACCAACGAAAAAACTAACTATCGACAACATAACTACCTGCCACAACAGGTCGACAAAACATGCCTTAACAAGTGGGGATAAAACACACCGCAATAGATCGATAAAAAAAATAAAGGAAAAACGAAGGAAAACTCGTATCGGTGTGAGATAAATCATTTTATTGGAAAAGAAAACCTACATTTGGGAAAGAAAACTATGAAAAAGGTGATTTTATCTCAAGAACGACCAAGAAGTATTTAACATTGAGGCTCTATCACTTTAACTAGGTGTGATGGGCATGAAACAAGAAGTATCTATTTACCAGCTTATACTTTTAAAACCATTTTAATTTTCAATGTAAACTTCTAGATATTCTTATGACTTACATAAAATTTATTATTATTTTTAGTTTAAAAATAAAAATAAGAAATTTATTTGCTTAATATAAATATTTGAGTGAATATCCAAAATAATTATTTTAATTTTTAATTTTTTTCTTTTTTATTTTTTTTGTGTGTTAGGATACTCGATACAACGGATATGAAATAAAAAATTTATGTATTTTTTTCATGAATATTATTTTTATGGTCTTTTTCGAATACAATTGGCCAACTTATTTGTCACATCTTGTAATCAAGTACTTAAAAATCTTGGATAGGCTAGACGTGGAAGGAAATATGATAAGAATGGTTTCTCTTTTCGTTATTAGAAGTGGTCACCCTTTTTATATGGAAAATTCTTGATTTTAAATTTGAATTTTTAGAATATATATGCATAGGATAATTTTTTTCTCTAATTTAGAAAATATATTTATTTATTTGGCTTCCATATTATTCACTGATATATTAATTATTTAAAATTATCCTTTATAGATTATAAATTTATTAAAATTACTTTTGCTTTTTCATTTATTATTTTTGTTAAATATAAGCGTCTTTCTTAGCCTATTATGCCTCAACGCTTTAAAAAGCAAGGGCATAGGGAATAAGAGTCTTGGGTTCGAGTCCTAATGAGAACAATTTACTACATTATAAATAAAGTGTTTAGCTTTAAAACAAATCAATTTTAAAATAATTTAAATAATAATAATAATAATATTTTCTTAATTATTTAATAGTAATTAATTCAGTTGCGGTTATTAATAAAAAAAAATATTATATCTTCTAGAGGCCTCTATTATGGGCCCTACTCACCTTGAAGTTTGGCCATGGTTACTATTAGACCCCTAAATAATGCCCACGAATTTTCTGTCTTATGGATGCACGGTGCGAAATCATTTAGCCAACCTTCCAACATTATGTCTCACAAAGCAGCGTATAAATGAGACTTGTTTTACAGGAATTGCTTCCCAACTTGTATTTCTCAAAAATTTCAAGTGTTCTAACATTTCTTTACTTACAAGACTTTTCTTATTACAAAGTTATGCACACTCTCTAACCTTTCCCACATTAGAGACAATGCCCTTTTATAGACTAAGGTGTCTCTCCCAACTTTTGCCTCTTCCCTTTGTATTTGAATTTGAATTATGGCTCCCCATTTGAATTTTAGCTTTGTGACGCCCCAAAACCCGAGGGTCCGTTGACCAATCGTCAATTGGTGGAAAACTTGTGGATATCAGGTAACCCGATACCACATTATCGTGTCCTCTTTATCAAGACCCATAATTTAATAAAAATTGGACAAAGTCTCATTTGTACAGGGAGCTCTACCCAAAAATACAACATGCACAATAGATATGCTTGTAGCGTCAGGGCTAATTATCATATATGACCTCTCTGGTCCATCGAGTAAAAATGACCACGAGAAGGTTCATTTATCCAAACTCAAACATAATGCACAAGAATTTATAATATCATAGTCCTTAGGTTTAATTACAATACTCTTTACACAAACATATCAAAAGTCACATTCTAATATATTTTACAAAAGTAAGAATCAAAGCCGTAACCGACTTTTTTCTATTAGCGACCTCGAGTAAAGCGCGGTCTCCCTACACACTCCACAGCACAAATAGGGTCCCACGGCCAGGTTAGGCAATACCTAGTATAGTAAACTCCCTACATTTATCTCCACCTAAATTACTTTTGACCACAATGAGCCATTGTCTAAAAAAACACATTCAATCAAGATTATGCAAACCTAAGTGAAATTCTACATGCCATGATTGAGATGCGACTCACCACATGTCCCATGTACGAGTCCTCACGAAGCTCCATCAAACTCGAGTCCCAATCGGCTCTATCACCACAATCTTGCAGAAACCCATGCGTGATAAAATCCATTATTCTTGGATTACATCAATGACAATTTTACAAAACAATTTCATTGTTTTCAGGCAAAGATTTTTGGATGTTCACCTCGATGATCATTTGTTTTTCAAAATTCATGTGTCTTTATAGATTGTGAATTTTTTAGGTCTCATGCTTGAGCTTCAAACCTTCCACACTTTACGGGCTTTCACCGATGGATCCATATGTATAACCAAAAAGATAACGGAGATTTCACCCGACACATAATTTCATTTTCCATTTTCAAACCGCGTGACTCAATTTGGACGTTGTCCCATTTTCTAAGCAGCCACAATCAACACCCAGCCCAGGTGTTAATTTTAACCATGCTGGCCTTGGAACTCTATTGGACGTCGTCCAAGGTACAGTGTCCACCACCCATTCACCAAGAATGGTGAATGACAACAACCATGCACACACACCCATTTCATGTGATGTCCCCGTGCATATGAAATCAAATTATGCCATTTCATGCTTATGCCATGTCACACACACACACACACACACACACACACACACACACACACATATATATATATGGATGCTATGTGGACAATTTCATTCATGCATTACACACATGCATCATTTGGACAGTTATATCAATCGACACTCTGATTTTCAATTAAATCACACAAATCATGTCAACATACTCATACACACATACATACTCTCCACATGTCGATACATTTAGGACACACATATTGACATCAATCAATTACCCTGGCATGTCATTCAAACTCAAGCAATGAAAACCTCATCCTCAAGACCAATTGTGGCATAGAGATGCCCACAAATTCCACACAACAAGCCATAACATACCACAGGATAGTTCTGAACTTGGTTAAAAAAACCAGCCGCCTAATAGTCCCAAAATCTGGACGCAAACCATTAAACAACCTAAGCTGTAGCAGTCCCAGAAAACGGACCATAACTTGGGTTATATAGGTCTAATTTGGGTGATTCAAAATTCTAACATCAAGTTCTCATATAGAGCTACAATTTCATTGAAGGATATTAGTCAAAATTCACACTTTTTCCCAACCGAAAATCAGTCCCAAAAATCTAGATAGTAGGTTATGCCAAAATAGGGTAGCCTGTGATAGTATCAGAAAACGGACCATAACTCGAGTTATAGAGGTCCAATTTGAGTGATTCAAAATCCTAACCTCAAGTTCACAATTGCAACTACAATTTCCATGAAGAACACTTGTCCCGAGTTTGACGAGACCCTTCTGATGACGGGAATCATCTGACGCTCCACAGTAACCTCCGACCAAGTTCGCTCGATTGACAAGTTACCATGTTCATTGTTCATTCTTGTGACGTCTTTGGAAAAAAAGTGGGTTATAAAATTTTCCTTTTCTATCAAAATCATAACTAGATTTAACAAAAAATCGTGACCTCTTGGTACACGGTGATTAAGCCCAAAATACAAAAATCACCTGTATATAAAAAAAAAAAATACACTCCCAATATTTTCCAAAAATCTAACTACAACCATAAAGGACATGTGGTCCTCATCAAAATATAAGATACGAATCAATCTAACATAATTTCATCGCAATCTGTTTTTCTCAAAACCATGCATGTATATTTTACAAACGATATTTACATATACAAAATGTCACATTTTAACTTTTACTATGTTTACTTTACACCTTATCTTATAAATATATATACAACACAACGTCTATACTAAGGATCTAGAAGAGGTCTTTATTTTTAACACCTTTGAAAAATTATTTAAAAACAAAACTATGAGCGAAGCGAGGCTCAATGGGTACTATAAGTTCTAAATATTTGTTGTCCAACTGTATGTACCTCCCAATATGAAAATACGTACGAAATGGTTGTAAGCATTTATGAAAGCGAAGTTTTTCTTGTAAGCAATTTACGAAAACTATTACATTCTTGAAAATTGTTTGAGCCATTGTGGTTAATATGCGAAAGTGCTATCTTTTGTAAATCAGTACCAACCCTTGTAGCCCATTACGAAATATTGTTACGAAAACTATTTTGTTCTTGTATTTGAGTGGTGGTTATCAGAAAGTGCTATACTGTAAATCAAGTACCAACCATTGTGGCCCATTTTTGAAATACCCTAGACGTGATGCCACGGAACCTCGGAACCTGGCATCGGTAGTGAACCTCGGAACACTACCCATCTAATATGATCCGGTGAACACGGCGGGATCTCTATAGACATAATGAAACCTCGGAACCAAAATGCTTGATGATGGAACCTCGGAACCAACACCTCATCACCATGTACTATGTCAGTGCGCTAACTATCTATACTGCGAATATACGGCGACTCATATAAATATATACTATATCTAACCCTAATTGCCGACCGAGGCAATATAGTTAGTCTATAATGTCCCATAACCCTGCCATACTGTCAGAGATACATCGGTAGGCGAAATTTGTGCCATCTAGGGGTTTTTGCTAAACCAGGCCAAACTGTTTCTTAAGTGCTAAAATCAAAATTTTCTGCTGAGTATAACAAGTGGGAGGTAAAAAAAATGCTTTACTAATTACATTGTATTTTCAAAGCACTTTACAAACTTGTAATTTAAACACTTTCGTTTTAAAATGATTTTGAGTACTCACCTTTTCTCGACTAATTTCTTTGATTGTTGCATCAAGCCTGTTTAGATTATCGTCGTATGCTCGATCACCTACGATCCATCTGAAAGTGAAAATGCTCTCGGTTCAGCGTTTTAACCATAAAACATACAAGGGATTTCAAAGCTGACTATATCGAAAACGAACTCCGATTCTAACAAAACTTTATGTGCTATTCCCATTCGATAAGGACATCGATAATATGAGGTGAAATTAACCAAAATGCCCCTACACATGAATTGCCCCATCAAAACTATCCATTTTAGCAATTTTTTCAAAATGACCCCATGCTATTCGATGTATTAGACCACACACGTCAACACAATCAAGCAATTTGCACACTTGGTGTTACAATTAAAATTTTTCATAAATTATGTGGGCACCAAATGCTATTGACAGACATATGAATAAATTCTAAACTCAAGGGACTTCCCATAAAGTCTAAAAACACCAAAAATATTTCTGAAATTTATATTATTTAATACGAATAAAATCATGAAATTTCAACCACTGAACTTTCCAGCTTCTTGATCCTGAAATTCGGCTAGGAAACATTCGAACATAGTCCTGAAAATTCCTAAAAATTCCTAAACTCAGTCCAAAAATTTTGGAACTGAAGTTTATGACTTTTCACGGCCTCTAAGAAAATTTCAAGCCATTATGTAGCCTTTAGGCTAGAAATAATATAAGTAGGAAATTGATCTTTTGGGTTGTGAAAAACGAGATTTTGATGTCCATGCGTAGCCCTCGTTGTGTGGATCAACTTTGCCTTCTGCTCTAATAAAAATCTACGGTCTAATTTCCGTAAATCTGAGAGAGAAAGGAAGAGAAGAAAAAAAATCAAATAAGTATCTCTCTCTAAATCTCGTTCTGTCCGTCCAAGAGAAACTTTTGATTTTTGATTTTTTATTATTATTATTTAGATAAATGATTTATATTGCCTAAAATTCAGTTACATTTACATCCCAGAAAATATTTTATTTCTTTTAAATTCACTTTATTGTAAATGAACTTAGCTCAAACCCTTTTCGACTTACGAGATTTTTATAAAAATCTAGTCCACTAAGAATCATGTGACTATCATGGAAAATGAAGTAAAATATTCTGATTGTCTCGAGAATTCAATGAAATTTCTAGAGTCTGCTAGATTTCAGGAAGCAGGAAGAAAGACGTTGCTTGGCGCAGTCCGTTTCGATCATCAATCTCTAGAGAATTTTCTAGGCTTCTACGAACCATTATGACAATTTATTATTATTATTATCCTTTTGAAATTCCATAATTTTGTACTTCCACCGTCCACTTATGGTACAAGTGCCTGAATTCTTGAAAACTTTATAATTTCTCACCCTTAAAAACAACTTTCAAAATTTTTATTATTGCGCTCAAAATATTAAGGAAGCCCTTGGTATATGCGACCCTATGGTTAAACATCTTTGTACACCCTCTGGAATGAGATATTTAAAGTTCCTTTTTTTTCCAATGAGAAAATCGGGTCCCAAAACACGGACACAAACAATTAACGACCTAAAAATTTGTGACTATTCCGGAAATTAAATGGACCATAACTTGAGCTATGGAGGTCCAATTTGAGTAATTCAAAATCCTAACATCAAGTTCACAACTTCAATTACAATTTTCATGAAGAATACTAGTCAAAGTTCCCTATTTTCCCAGCGAAAAAATCGAGTTCCTTTTCCCAATGAAAATAAGTCCAAGAAACACGGACACAAACGGAGTTGGTGTGACGCCCCAGGCAGGGTCCGTTGACTACCCGTCAGCCCCCGCGAATACAAGTGGGGTCGGGTTACCCGGCGCCACTTTGAAAAATCGGGCAGAGTCTCCTTTGTGCGGGGAGCTCTACCCAGTGCAAAACTTGTTCGGCTTTGGCCCAAAGCAGATCCCGATATAAGTTTATGATTTAAAATGGCCACTTGGGTCCATAAACAATATAATATACATGCCAACTATGAATCAACTATATAGCCAATAGTTACAAGAGTTAATATGTTTTTTACTCTTATACAATACATATTAAAACTAAAAGTTCTAATACATGTATACATCAAAGCCACACTTGGCTTTCTTCTAATCCCTCGGTCTCTAGGACCCAGTGCGTCTCCTATACGCGCTCACATTGCACGTAAAAAGGGGGTCCACGACGGTATTTAGTGCTCGATGGGAGAATCGCCCTAAGTGGGCAGCTCACCACCTAAGTGCGATTTGCAATGTCCAGATTAAACACATTCAAGTAAATGCCTGATCTGCTTGAATGTCACCATGTTCAACTCGGATCGGGTCCTCACCAGAGCTCCCTCACACTTTCGCCTAGGCCTCGTATGAGAATTTCTATTTTGTTTGTTTTGTGGACAGGCCTCCCGATGTATATATATCAATTGGGCGCTCAGACGATTGGTGTTTAATTTGGACTCCTTAGATAATTAATGTTTTTAGACAACCCCTCAGGAACGTTTCTACCAGACTCTCTCATGCACTCCTCCCATAGTCATAGGGTGTTCCAGTGCATATGGAATGTCACATACGGTTCTGTCTGAGTCTAATCACATGCAAATATATAAACATGAATATACCATAATTCAAATACCTGATCATGTTATGTAATTATACATTTCATCATCAAAAAATTAGCCCACACTTGGGCTAACGATCCAAACAGGCAATTTACTTGAATTACTGAATGACATTAATTCACAAAAATATATATTTTGAGAACCTTTGTTTAGGGAATAGTGAAACCCTCGGTTACTATTTAAAAATCACAAATCATCGGTTCACTTTGTGAACGGGTTTCTGACCATTTCGGCTCAATCCAATCAATACATAGTTAACACATGAATGCACACTTAAGCCAACTGTGTGAGTGGAGCAGTCACCAAGGCTGCTCCATTGGTTCCAAAAATTATATCCAGTCGGTCCCCGAGTTTTGGGACCAATCGGTGACCCCTCACGGCCTCATTCAGCTTCATTGATCGTAAAACACTTAAAATGGGAATAAAACTTCAGTAGGGAGAAGCCCACCTGAGAGGTTGAAACTCACTAATCCGATGCCGCATGAAGCCCTCTCTGTGTCGACGGCTTTCTTTCTTGCTTGAAGGCTGAATAATTGGATCATCTTATACTCTAGAGAGAATTTACTCTCTCTCTCTAAATTTCTCTCAAAGAAACTTATTTGTGCTCCTTTGTCAATTCCGCCCCAAATTCACGTTTTGCTCTTGATTTAATGAAGAGGAACACTGTAGCTTGTTGTCCTTTAATTCATTAATCCATTTAATTTAATTAATTCCCTTCTTTATCCAGTTTTGACATTCGGCTCTATCTCGGCCGTCCATTTTCATCATTTATCTGCTGTCACGAAACTTTATGGTATATGATGCTTTGTTATATGTGACTTTCGTCGCCAATCGTTCTGGCACGAAGCGTGATGCCTCAGCGTGCCAACTCGACTATCTCGAATATTCTGAAATTTTACATGCTAACTAGATTTTGAGGGCGATTCCAATGGTGAAATCCGTTTAAATCATCGAGATCTAGAAGAGAATAAATTATGGATTTTTTAGGCCCGAAATTTCCAATTTTGTAACGAAATTACGATTTTGCCCTTATTCCATAATTTAAGATTTCTCGGGTCTTACACATTAATAACTAGTTGTGACAATTCCGGAAATTAAATGGACCATAGCAGGTTATAGAGGTCGATTTGGTGATTCAAAATCTAACATCAAGTTCACAACCAGCTACAATTGTCATGAAGGATACTAGTCTAAATTCTCCATTTTTCTAACCGAAAATCAGCCCCAAAAACTGGATATCATATAGGGTCAAAACAGGAGACACTATTCCCATAACCCATTATTTTGCCAAACAACCCCTTAGGGCATTAAAACTCAACCAAACAACCCCTAGAATGGAAAATAAACCAAAGTAGGAAGAATCCTTACCTCTTGGAGCAAGCGAAGCTTTGAAGTCGGGACCCAGAGCCTGATCTCTAAATTTTTTAAACTTGAATATTTGGTGAAATCCTTTGTTTTCGGTACCCACGCGTATCTCTTGTCGCTTAGATGGACTTTAGTTCTTGGCCAATGAGTGTAGGAAGCTCAGTATATCATAGAGAGGAGTTTAGGGCACCTCTCTCTGAGTTTCTCTCCCCGACATAAAATATATTTATTTTCTTATAAAACAAATCTAATTTTAACCTTTTGTCTAACTTAATTCTTAAGTTTGGAGACATGGCTCACATCGCGCCATGTGTCCATTACTTATTTGGTCCGTTTCTGCCCCGAAACAGTTTATTTCGTTTCGGTTCAAGTTTAATTTATTTTAAATGAACTTTACTTAATTTATTTTCCTATTTCAAGATTTTTCTTAAAAATCTCGTTTTTATCATAGGTTCACTTTATGAAAATCATGAAAATTTGACCATCTCAGAATTTAACAAAATTCGTCTAGGTAACTATATTTCACAAGAAGAATCCAATGGTGAAGTCCGTTTCATCATCCGAGATCTAAAAATTTTTTCAGGCTTCCCTGAACCATTTTGTCAATTTTACTAGTTTTGCCATTTTTCTATTAAAAATTAAATTTTTTTTTCGGGTTTTACATTCTTCCCCCCTTAACAGAATTTCGTCCCCGAAATTCACACACACTTACACATCCAAATCACATGCATATACATGATCCATTTAACAATAATTGACTAAGAAAATGCATCTTCATCCTCAAACAAGAAAGGATAACTGGCACGTATTTTGTCCTCGCTTTCCCATGCTGGCTCCTCCACTCCTCGGTGCTGCCACAACACCTTCACTAGCCTCACGGTCTTTCCTCGCAAGACCTGATCCCTGCTATCCATGATAAGCATCGGTCCCTCCTTAAAGGTCACATCAGCATCGATGACAAGCTTGCCGATCCCTTTATATGAGTCGGATGCAGGTGTGCCCGAGCATAGAGACATGGAACATCGCATGAACACGACTTGGCGGTAAAAGCCAATCGTCATAATGTACCCACCTTCGAGTATCTCAGAGGGACAATATACCTCGACTATAAACTTTCCCGGCATGTTCGACCGTTCTTGTGCTTGACATTACATGAAGGCATGGTCCTTACGCCTCGAACTACAGAAATTAGAGTCGGCGTACATCGGTATGGCGCTCTTTTTCGGCTCGACCAGAGTGAGAAGATGCTTATGTATCAAGTCCACCTTCTCAGATGTGTCTTCAACCAAATCTGGAATCGTGGAGGGTCTCTCTCCCACCCCTGTCCAAAAAATTGGAGATCTTCATGGCCTCCCATAGAGTGCCTCAAAGGGTGCCATCTATGCTACGCTACGATAAGCTGTTGTTATGGGAAAATTCCACTAAGACAATCTTTCCTGACTACCCTTAAAATCAAGACGATGCTCGTAGCATGTCTACAAGAATCTAGATAATGGTCCTCTCGTGACCATGCATCACGAGGATGAAAGAAGTGCTTATCATCAACTGTGTTCCCATGGCTCGTTGGAAACTCTCCCAAAAATGGGCCGTAAACCTAGGATCCCGGTTTTATACTATAGAGACTAACACTCCATGTGGTGACAATCTCTATATATACAACTTGCAGAATTCTTCCAGCGTGAAGGTCATCCACATCGCCAAAAAGTGTGTTGATTTGGTAAGTCGGTCCACTATCACCCACACCGCGTCAGGTGTTCGCGATGTCTGTGGTAAGTGGGCCACAAAATCCAATGTGACATGCTCCCACTTCCACTTAATTACCTCCAAGGGCTAGAGTAATCCTACTGGTCTCTGGTGTTCAGCCTTTACCTGCTGACACGTGAAACATTGTCAAACGGAATCTCCAATGTGTTTCTTCATCCCACTTCAGTAATAATAGCGACAAAGATCATGGTACATCTTCGTTCCACCTGGATGCATAGCAAAACTAGAACAATGGAACTCCTTGAGGATCTCTTCTCGTAGATTTGCTGATTGGGGAACCACAACTCTTCCCATATACTGAAAACTACCATCCCGTGTGTAGGCAGTAACCCTCTTACGATCACAATCAATGATGGTTCGATGCGTCGTTAACCAGTCCATCCCAAGGATGACATCAAACTGCGACATGTCCATGACCCTTAAGTCCACAGTGAGAAGAATCCCTGAGATCTCTAACTCACAATCTCGACATATCTGATCAACGTTCACCCTAGTTCCTAGGGGAGAACTCACATGAATCGACTTTTCCAAGGTTTCAACCTCTAAGCCAAATCTTACTTAACTTTAACACCCGCCTCTTGGATGTTCGGTCGTCTTAACGCTCCATACCGATGGGCCTTAGCTATCTTGACCACCCAGTCCATGTCTTGTAGGAGGAGTCCCAAAGAAATTTTACCACAGGATGGACAATTTCAAACCATCCTCAAATTTCTCACTTTGTATGTATTTTGTGGCCACATGATCATCATGTGGGCTAATTCAATGCACTTAGCCAGGTATTCAAGCATTGTCATTGTCCCTTGTTTCAGTTCTAGGAACTCTCGAGCTTTTGCATGTTGAGCAGACGTCGGGAAACACTTGTCCATGAAGAGCTCACGGAACTCTTCCCATGTCATTGCCTCCAAGTTCCTTGAGGCTTTTGTGCGATCACCATGCGGGATTTACCCTCTAGTTGGAATGCAGCTAGCCTTATCCTAGTGGCATTGGAGGTTATCTCCACAAACTTTGAGATCTCTCTCCTTATCATAAACAAGTCCCTAGTCTTAGTGTAGTAGCCGGTGGTTTGACAAAGCTAGTTCAAGAGGTGCAAGTAGATGTCGAGAACAAATTGAGAGGCCCAATGCAAAGTACAAGACGGAGGCAAACAAGCATACCTACTTCATGTCATTTGATATTGGTGATGAGGTGATAGTTTTCGTTAGCAAGACTCCAATGCAAGGTGGCCATAACAAGCTTCAACAAAGAAAATATAGACCATACCAAATTGTCAAGAAGATTAACAATAATGCTTATATGATTGACTTGCCAATTTGAATGAGAATTTCAAAGACCTTCAATGTTGCTGATCTTACCTTGTTCCAGCCAGATATGAATCTTGGACATCCAGAAAATAATTCGAGGACTAATTTCCCACAAGTGGAGGTGACTGAAGTAGGCCGTTAGATCAAATCAACCAACTCTTATTTGGGTTGTTTTGAGATATTATCTTTATTTTTTGGGATATTTTCTTTATTTCTTATTATTGTTTTTGGAGTATTATCTTATTTACTATTATTGTTTTGAGATATTATTTCTTTTTCCCTTTATTGTTTTAGGGTATTATTTTCTTTCATATAATTATTTTGAGATATTATTTATTTCCTATTATTTTATTTCCTTTTACCCAAATTATGTCTAAGGTATAAATAGATGTTTTAGAGTTTGTTTATCACTTTTTATCAATTTATCGAGAAAAAAATCGAGAGCTTTTCTTCCTCTTTGTCTCTGGATTGAGGTGGTCTTTGGATTAGAGATACTTTATTCTTATTGATCAATCATGTTACACATTGTAAATAAATAAATAAATAAATAAATAAATTATATATATATATATATATATATATATATAAAGAATAGATATAAAAAAACCACACTTTTTTAAAACTCCCATTAATTTGACACCCGTCTTATTTATGTTGATACTCTGAACAATTTTGGTCCTACAAGTTAAATCAATCTTAATTTTATCCATACTAATAATAGAAAATGTAGATTTTATATGGAGGCATTGGGAACAATAAATTAAAATTCAAAAAGGGGTTACTTGCCGATCAAATTATCTATAAATGTTAGAATCCATGTGAAAATTTTAATTCAAATGTACAGGAAGTACAATTAACTTGTAACTACAGCCCCGCCACATTAATGAAAGCAACTGACACTTTCCGAGAAAAAGAGAACCAACCAACCAGAAAGAAAGGGAAAAAATGTGGTTGATTTTTTGGAAAGACCATCGATTTGTTTGTTGAATAATTAAAGTGGGAAACGTCTGTTCTTACCATATAGACTTCCACAATCTGAAGACTGAAAGTAGAGTTAAAAAAATAAAATTAATTGGTAAAAAAATTAAAAAAACCATATGAAGTAGTTGGTAGAGGTGATAAATGGGTCAAAAACAATCGAATTGAGGACTAGTCGAATTCAATTTGCGAATTGAGTTATTTAATAATGATTATATTCGGGTTAGTTTTGACCGACCCAAACTAGTCCATATAGTTAAGTCAAAAGCAGACCAAAGTTTTAAAAAATCTTTAAAAAAAAATTAATTTTACAAATTTGTAAATTCTTTCAAATAAAATAAACGATACTTCTGAATATATAATAATAATTAATATATATAAAATGATTGAGTCTAAATAATATAATAATAGTAAACAAGCTTAAATAAATAAATAATGCAAAAAAGCGATATATGAAAGTCTGGAAACTAATATTTAAATAGTCACAATGATAAAGTAACGAGTATGCGTATAAGAAAACATTTAAATATCGAATGAAATCTCATGTACCACAATCTTGTCCCTCATCTTATTATATTAATGTAGCATGATTTGCGATTAGAAAATCACGTATCATCGATAATGGTTGAGTTATCGTAAATACATTTATTAATTTAGAATGTTAACGATATAAATTTCGTTTATGTTTGGAATAAATTTTTTCTAAAATGTATATAAATGATGCACTGTAATGAAATATCATATTTGTTTAAAATCTATCTTGCTAAAAGATATAATCATATTTGGAAAGAAATTAGTATATAATTTTTATTTAATTATTTTAAAAATAACATTATTTGTTATTAACACTGGTTTAAGCAATAAAATTATTTAAAATATACTTATAATTTGAATTTCTTAAATTTAATTTAATTTATAAACTAGTACAAGTAAAACTTCATTTTTTATAAAATAAAAACTATATATGATTGAATAAAATTTAAGGATAAATAAAAAAAAATAAAATTGTAAATATTTAAAATAGGATTAATGAGATAAATAAAAATATATTTAATATTAAAAGCGTAATTTATTTAATTCTAAATTTTATACAAGATTTTTAAATATTAAATTATCACTTATAAATTATATTAAAAATATACATTTAAGTGAAAATAAAATAGTTAAACAAAAAGTTTAATATATTAATCATATATTATAATGATATTATTTTAAAACACTTATCTTCTGAAAGAGATAGTGAAATATTAAATTTTATAGATGAATCGCGAAAATGTGTATTTACAAAAAATTAAATAAAAAGTCGTACTAATCCGGGTTAATACGTCAAATTATAGATTTTATTGGATCTTGTGAATTCTGATCAATACTACAAAAATTTGAGGCCCAAATGGGAGCTCTAGTAATCGGTGTTGTGCTTCTATATAAAGGGTTGATTTTAAGAGTCTCAATTCAAGTTTGAAACTCTCTCTTCATTCCAGCCATTACCTCTCATACATTCTTTGGTGGGAATTAAATTTATATCTTCTAGGCCTAACCAGCTCAGGTCTGTCTCTTTCTTGCTGCCCTAATTCTCTCTCTAGTTTCTATCGTTTTTGTTTTATTTTGTAGAGAGAGAACACATGATGGTGAACCTTAGATATAAGGGTATTGTGGTCTGTTTGGTGAGCTAGAAAATGTGGAGGCTCAAGGTAGCAGATGGAGCAGCGATCCTACATTTACAGGCACAAACAGCTTCGTGGGAGAAGACAGATATGATTTGATCCTCATTATGGAACCCCCTGAAGAAAGAGCTGAGGTTGAAACAGCGCAGGGGAAAATTTCTGAGAGGAATCGGTATAGGTTAAGCCCAGCAGTGATATCCTATGGCGAATGCAGGTAATTTGATCCCATCTATATGTTTATTCTCTAAGGAGTTAATTTTTCTAATATAGTGATTCCAAGTATCCTTTGATCACTGAAAATAACTATTTTAATCAAAATCGTGGAGAGTTTTTGATACTATATAAGCTTGAACTCCTCTTTTATATTCATATTAAACTCATTTTTAGGAAACTTGGTTGTTTAACATTATAAGAATTCACAGTGCTGAAGAGGAACCTGGTATCTGCTTAGCCATCTTGTGTCTTTAATGCTTCAGGCCAAAATCAGATTACCACAATCTGGGCGTGCAAATCACAGTACCAATATAGAGAAAAAAAAACAGAAAAGGATAAAAGGGAGATATGTATATATTCGCTCTTTTGAACGAACCGGATCAAGGGAGGGAATCGGTTCTATTTATGGGTTTTGATAAATCCTTTGCTTGAAGACTCATCCTTTTGGATATTGTCTTATGGAATTCTTTGGAGTGCAGTTAAAGGCGCAGATTTAGACGATCATACATAACCTATGAAACAATAACTAACGAAACATGGTATTAAGTATAGTTGAGCGTGAAGTCGTAGGTTCATCTGGCCTCTTTGTAAGTTGAATATTTAATCTCGTTTATGTATTTTAAAGTCCATTATAAGGGAGGATGTCCATGGAAACTGAGTTTTTTAGGTGAATTGATTGCAATATTCATCCACTTTAGTCATGTTTTATAAAATCCAGCTAGCTACATAGATGTTTTATATTTGTTTTCCTTTGGGTGATGATAATTTCAATGAAGAAATGAACCCATAAAAGGAGAATGATTAGATTGAAACTAGCCAAGTGGGGTGAAGCCAACTAGAAGTTACAGAATAGTGGAGTCAAACCATTAGTTCTTTGCCAGGTTCAAACCAAAGTACTTTCAAAAGCCAAGTATCTAGGGGTCAACGGTTCCTTTAATTTTGCTTTTTAGGGAGTTTATGTATATTAAGATACCATTCAAAAGGTGAAAAGAAATTTTTCAAAGTGAGTGCATAGTTTGTTGAGATGCATAGTTTTTTTGAGTATGATATTAAAGTAATTCATTTTTTAAAAATATCACATATAATTTTTTTTTCAAAATAATCATGAAATTAGACTTTCCATTTTTTGAAACCATGTTTACTCACTATTAAAAATTAACCTTAAAACTGGATTCATAATTACGGTTTTATGGTTAAATTAAAAACCTCAACTGATAAATACAATTTTAAGGTTAATTAATTTTAAAGCGTGGCGAGTAAATGCGGTTGTTAAAAGCAACTAATGTCATTTTATGAATATTTAAAAAAAAAGTCACATATTTGTATATTTTTTTTTAAATGAATTATTTTAACTTCAAACGCTAGTTTTTATTTTTATTTTATTTTTATATTTATATATTTTTCTAGGAAATTAAGAATGTAATATCTGGACGTGGTTACAATCCAGCCCATGGCCATCATATACATGCGAGTGAATTAGTTTCTTCATTTTGTTTGCCCGTGAATCTTAAGCATATTGAACTTTATTTTTGTGGGACCACCACATACCGTTATTGTCAACTGTAGCATTAAATATCATGCTGTATTTAAGTGCTGACCATAAATTTTATATTGGCTAGCTTTTTAAAATATAGTTTGGGGTTGTGACTTAAATTTTATATTCGTTGTTTGGACCCCCACTTGTCACATTTTTATGTGACGGTCCAATTTAATTCGGAGGGAATCTTGGTTGTAGAAAGATCTAAATGACAAGCAACGGTTTATCTACCAAAATTTATGATCCCACCTCCATTTCTGCGACAGTTTATGTCCTTGTCAGCATGAGCCGTATAGATAAAATCTTGAGGCCAATAACCCTCTTATCAATTCTAGGGTATACAGACTTTTATTACAGCTGGCAATCTGGGCGGGTCGGGCAAGGCCTATATTGGGTTGATTAAATTTGACTCGATTTTTTAAACCCAAATAAACTATCAGTCAATATGACCCCTAATTTCCAAATTGAATTAGGGTTAATGATTGGTTTTTGGTGATAAATAATGCTTGGCCATTTACAATTTTGAATGAGTCGATACTGATATTAGGCTCTAACTTTTATGAGGCTTCTGCGTATATATATATATAAAATGGTGGATGTTGGGATTAGTTTGCATGAACCTTGATTAATTTCATGAGAGTTTGAAGTTAATGATTGAATAAATCCTTTAATCCCGTAAAGAGACTCGAACAAAGACCTATTCAAAATATGAGCCCTAATCAGTGCTTGCCTTGATTTCAACCCATGGTTAATTGGTAATTGTTACATCTATATTAATTCTAGGAGCTCCTATTAGCTTGGGTAAATTTATGATCCCAAAGACCTTTCTTTTGTTCTTCACTAACCCCCATTTCCCATCAGGCTAAAAAAATCTACAAGCTTTGAGGGAAAGAATTTCAAAACAAACAATACAACAAGTGAAGGTCAGATGATGAAGAAATTACATACGGCACAAATCCACAACAAGAGCGAAGGTGCACATTTTCTTTCACTTTGTGCCAGTGATGGCCATTGGCCCGCCTCGTGCCGGTCCATTGTATTTCCTTCCTCCCCTGGTAAGTCTAACTCAAAGTCTTCCCACCCTCCTTAAAATCATGTATATATATAAACCATTTTAACAACAATTCTGAATGGAATAATTTCATGGAACATGCAGGTAATGTGTCTATACATAACAGGGCATCTTGACATTGTATTTCCGGAGAATATCGTAAAGAAATTCTTCGCTACCTATACTGCCATCAGGTACATAAATTTTGAACCTCTAGTCATCATCTTAATTTATGTTATAAATGGGCTAGGAGCTTTGATGTATAACAATGGTTTATGTACATTGTAGAATGAAGATGGTGGGTGGGGATTTCATATTGAAGGACACAGCATCATGTTTTGCACAACCCTTAGCTATATTTGCATGCGTATTCTCGGAGAAGGGCCTGATGGTGGTAGAGACAATTCTTGCACAAGAGGGCGAAAATGGATCCGTGACCGAGGTGGAGTGACATCCATTCCCTCTTGGGGAAAGATTTGGCTTTCAGTATGGACATTTTAAGCATAATTTCATATTTGTCATATATACACAATGCATTCTTGTGTAATGGAAAAAATCTAATGTGATATTGTTTCTTCCATGTAGATTTTTGGCTTGTTTGACTGGTCAGGAAGCAATCCAATGCCCCCAGAGTTTTGGCTCTTCCCTTCTTTTCTTCATATGCATCCAGGTTTGTTCTTGAATTTAACATCTACTTCTGTACTTAATGTTCATAGCTTGATACAACAATACAATGATATCTAAGATCTCACATGAATGCTTGAAAATTTAATGTGGGGCCGATTTATTAGTCTTAAAGAAATTCCATGTCTACTTTGGTCTAGCTTCTTATAATTTGAGTTCATAAATGCAGCAAAAATGTGGTGCTACTGTCGGATGGTTTACATGCCCATGTCATACTTATATGGTAAACGATTCATCGGCTCAATCACACCTCTTGTTCTTGAACTGAGAGAAGAGCTCTTCCTTCAACCTTATAATGAAATCAATTGGAAGAAAGTACGACATCTTTGTGCAAAGGTAAGTTCTAGAAAACCTTTATTATTTCCTGTGAATAGACTATTGATTGTATGAAAAACTTAATCAAAATTTGTTACTATAGGAGGATCTCTACTACCCCCACCCCTTGTTACAAGATCCGATGGGATAGTCAGATATGTACCGAGCCTCTTCTTACTCATTAGCCCTTCAACAAGTTGAGACAGAAGGCTCTTGAAGTGACAATGAAACACATCCATTACGAAGATGAAAATAGTCGATACATCACTATTGGGTGTGTGGAGAAGGTAATTTTTTGGTAATTTTTCTGCAATAGGCAATGTCTATCCATACCATACATCACTTCTTCAGTTGTATGGCTTAAATTGAAAAGGTACTATGTATGCTTTCATGTTGGGTTGAAGATCCAAATGGGGATTATTTCAAGAAGCACCTTGCTAGGATCCCAGATTATATATGGGTTGGAGAAGATGGAATAAAGATGCAGGTTAGAAAACAAGTTCAATTTCTAATATTCGAAATAATAGTAGAAAAATTAGTATCTATTTATTATTTGTTTTTGAAAGATTACGTTTGATTGAAGATTTTTTGGTAATGCAACTGGTTTGAAGTTATGCATTCAGCCCTTTCCTACCTAATTGGTCTTCAAATTGTTGATTGAAACGTAGAGCTTTGGTAGTCAAGAGTGGGACACTGGTTTTGCCTTGCAAGCACTACTTGCTTGTAATATGGCTAATGAAATTGGACCTACACTCAAGAAAGGCCATGAATTTGTAAAGGAATCTCAGGTTTGATCTTGAATTCTAGTTTTTGTTCTTCAATTCAACTAGAACCTAATCTGGGTTCTCATGGTCTAATTACTTCATATTACTTGAACTAAGGTTAAGGACAACCTTCCTATGACTTTAAAAGCACAAAACAATACATTTCCAAGGGATCATGGATATTCTCGCATCAAGATCACTGCTTGGCAAGTTTCGACAGATCGTTAAGGTTTGAGCGGTAACCGATTCTACTCAAATACAATTCAATTGAGTCAAGCCTTGCAAGTTGACTATAAAATCGGTATCTCACTTAAGTCCCCCTCTTTGTTATAGTGTTGTCTACTCTTTTCAATGATACCACCAGAAATTGTTGGTACAAAGATGGAACCTGAACGACTATATGATTCTGTCAACATCCTGCTTTCCCTACAGGTGAGAATATATAATTCTCTTTTCTTTCAAGAGTAGAGGGGAAAATCTCTTATATTTGGGGATAAATTCTTCAAATGGTTTTCTTAGTAGCATTAACTCTCATTTTCCAAAACCACTGTAGAGCGAAAATGGTGGTTTAGCAGCATGGGAGCCTGCAGGAGCTTCAGAATGGTTGGAGGTAAATTACTTCAAACATGTTTAAATAGCTTCACCATTTCTTCTCTCAGTTTTTTTTAATCTAAATGAATGCTAATTTTTCTATTTTCAGATGCTCAACCCCACTGAATTTTTTGCAGACATTGTCATTGAGCATGAGTAAGATTCTTAATTATATATAAAGTAGTGGTTTTCTTTTCAAACTCTACAACCTTCAACTTCATTGAATACTAACCAAGCGATTATTCAGGTATGTTGAGTGCACTGCATCCGCAATTAAAGCTCTAGTTTTATTTAAAAGGTTGTACCCCGGACATAGGAAGAAGGAGATTGAGAATTTCATCAACAATGCTGCAAGGTTCATTGAAGATATACAAATGCCTGATGGCTCATGGTATGTTTCTCAACTCCACTATTAGTATATCATTTACGAAATTGGCAGTGTAGATATCCATTTGAACAAAGAAGAATTAATTCATTAGGTATGGCAATTGGGGAGTATGCTTCACCTATGGTTCATGGTTTGCTCTCGGGGGCTTAGCAGCAACTGGAAAGACTTACCACAACTGTTTTGCTATTCGTAGAGGGGTTGAGTTTCTACTCGGTTCACAGAGGAATGATGGTGGTTGGGGAGAGAGCTATGTTTCTTGCCCGGACAAGGTAATCTTTACCGATTCAATTCTACTCACTGCATTTTTTTATAATAGTAAAAATAGACCAAAGTAAGTAATCTTTGTGCTTGGTGTTACAGAAATATACACCTCTTGAAGGAAATAGGTCAAATCTAGTACATACTGCGTGGGCTTTGATGGGATTGATTTCTTCTGGGCAGGTTAGTTTTTTGTTTCACTATCAATGACTCTAATTTAGTCTTCTACATTACTTTCACAATATGACTTACCTAAAAATCTAGAATCTAACCTTTCCTTTCTAACAGGCGGAGAGAGACATGACACCACTTCAGAGCCGCAGCCGTGATTAATTCCGCATGAGATGGTGGATTTTCCCCCAACAGGTACCTCACTTGAACATGAAGAAAAACAAAAAGTACTAACATCTTAACATGGTTTTCAAAAATAGAAAATGATATGAATTTCCTTACAACTGACTATATGTAACGGGTGCTATTCTCTGGCAGGAAATCACTGGAGTCTTCATGAAAAACTGCATGTTACATTATGCAGCTTATAGGAACATTTACCCATTGTGGGCTTTAGCAGAGTATCGTAGGCGGGTGCCACTGCCATAGGTTGGTTGCATGCAAATTTGAGTTGCTACTCATATAGAGCAATCATATTGTAAAAAGCATGGACACAGGCATAACCTTTTGTCTTGTATTGCTTCAACCAATGACACAAGTCCTTGAATGTCCTTGTAGTATAAGCATATGCAAGAGAAGAGCTTGGATGATTTTTGAGCAATGTAAAGAGAACAAAAGGTTTATCAATGTCAAAGCACTTATAATCAAGTTTGTCTTATTTTTCTTAGTACTAGAAGAAGAGGAATGTTTACACTACAGTACGGTTGGGGGATAAAGTGCATAAAGAAGAAATATATAAAAATAATTTATTATATTGAAACACATTTTTATTTCCTTCGCTTTTTCCCTTGCATTTACTCCATTTTACCCATTTTTTAGAACCAAGCATAGCTTAAACGAGATCACTACAAGGAACGGAGCCTATAGTCGCAGTCATCAACCCTGGCTAAAGATAGTAAATAATGCGGTTATAATATATAGCCGCAACAAAATAAGCCATGAAAGTGCCAGGTACCGTGGACAAATATTTTAGGCATGGGAAAGTCTAAATTGGTGTCTAAATGTTCAAGGCTATAGTCGTGGTCAATAGTAAGTGTGGCTATGAGGCTCTTCATAGTCACGGTTTTAGTTTATAGTCGTGGTTTAGGTCTGGGCGCGGCCATAGGTGTTCTGTAGCCGTGATTTGGTTCTAGTTGCGGCTATAAGGTGAAGATATAGCCATAATCAAGTGTGGGCGCGACTATTGGGTTTTCTATACGGTCTAATTATATTTGGTTGTGGCTATATGCCCTCATTTGGACATGATTATGCTTTAATAGCTAAGCACAGGCATTACTTACAAATATAATCTGCCATGACACATATGTTCTTACCTGGATCGTCTGACTTTGGGGCATCAACGGTGCGATGTAAACCTGTAAGACACAAAGGGGGTCCGGCGATGGCTTGTCGGCCTCCTCTCCGATGATTAAGTCGGCAAAAGGGGTGGAGAAAAAAAGAAAAGGAATTAGCGTAGTTGGAGTTGCATGTTGTTTTCCGCACGACTAATGGGCTTGGGTCATCTTAAAAGGCAAATTGTGGGGCCTAGCATCCAGGTGGACCTAGGCCTATAAAGCTGGGGTTTTATGGGTCGATAGGATCCAAAGGGCGGGCGCTTTGATGTCCCGGAAGACGAAATCTCACAGAATGCTGCTGCAGGAGAAGAGGCGCACGTCTCCTGATATTGTGGCTGACCTGTCGGTGCATTTAATGCGCCTGTTCGCACCTTGCCCTAAATAGGATAGTGCAAACGCGGTTTTCTTCACGTTATTTCAAAAAAAATTTTCAAGATTCCTCGAGCGCCCTCGCAACCCTCCTAATGATTTTGGTGAAAGAGCCGCTGAAGATTTCAAACCATTTTCAATCTTCTGATGGGTTTTTGCTTTTGATTTTGTTTGTACGGATTGTTTTGAATGCACGCTTTTTAGTCGTCGATAGGGTTTTGGCGACGGAATTGTACTCAACCTTTTAGGATGTACCCATTCCTGGGTGCATCCCAATAGTTTTTGGGAAGCTCCTCAGTCTAGGGTTTTTGTCTTGCTTATCATTTTGTCAAGAGATCCTCGAGTTGATCCCCATTCTTTGTATTCCTGTAGAATGATGAGAAGGCAAGAGGAGACTTCCATTAGTTAGGTCATGAAAGGGGTCCAATGAGTTGCCTACTATGAGCAAATCTCGTGGCTTTTATGTCCACGTGATAACTAAGGTCCTTCGGCCGAGTCCCCCGACCGCATTAGTTTAGAAATTTTCGCATGGCCGGTTAACTCTACCGATGACGCGGATAACGTCATTCACTTCACGCGAGCAATTCGATGGACTTCACTTCGCTTTGTCGTTGGTGAAGGAGTTCTTACATGTCACCTGTGCTTCTCGCTTTAATTCATTCGAATTTTTTTGGATTTTAATGGGTTGTAGTGTGCTTAAATTTCTCTAAGTTGGATATTTCGCTGGTAGAGATATGTTTCGTCTACATGTTAAAGCTGGGGACCAGGGGCTGGTTGTCCATGTCAACCCACAGTCCCCGGCCATAATTTGTAACCGGGCTCCCCGATTCCCCCAAGACAGAGGCGAAGGGGGTTGTCCTGGTTAGGGGCTTGTGGTACAAGACGCCTAGCTCTCTGGGGCTTTCTTTTGATGTGAATCAATCTCACGTTCCCAGGTTGGTCTTAGTTTGGTTGAAAATCATGTTTTGCTAGATAATTCATGTTTTGTCACACATCGGTTTTCCTAATGCTATCCAGGTAAGCGTAGGCGAGGTTGGTTAGTCAACTGGATAGAGAAGGTGGGCTTGGAGAACATCATACGACTACTGGAGATAATAGAGGTAGAGCTGCACCATGAGTCATGGATTCGTGAGGAACTCTTGCGAGAGCTGGGCCTCATGCGCCTTCCTACATCATCATCATCCCCCGTCGTTCCCCTCTCACCGCCTCCGCAGCTCATCGGGAGGGAGAGCACTTCGCTCTCAGCTGACCTTGTAAGTTCAAATTTTGAGGCTCTTCTAGGAGCGCTTTGTTGCTCAAGAAGATCAAGCAGAGGCTGCCATAGGGCCTTAGTGAGGTATGTCTGGGTCAACCAACCTTAAAGTCCGCTGACTGCCCCCCGGTCTAAAAAGAAGGAACGAGATAGGAAGAAGGCTTGACAAACTAAAGTAGCTAATACCGGGTTGGAAGGTTTCGTGGACTGGACGGGCATAATTTCTAATGAGCCTGCCGAGGAGGAGGAAATGTCTATGCTTGCCGCCGAGTTTGCCACACAAATGCAAAAACAGGTCGCGGACTCGAAGGATGAGTCCACCCCCATATTTGATGGGAAGTGTCCAAAGCAGTCTTCGCCAGATGAAGAGGCCTAGAAGGACTGGGCAATAATCCTAATGAACTCCCTCGATCGAGCCTCCAACGATCAACCAATTTTGGAAGGCACCCCCAGTGAGGTCGGTGCACCTCTAGAGAAGATCCCGCCATGGGGCCTTCCAATGCTGGATGAAATTGGAGGAGGGTCCCCCCTCGTGGGTAGCCGCTCCGATATCCCTACCCAAGCCCTCGTGGATATCGTGATGGTAGGAGAAGGCCACCCGACTAGGGTGTCGCCGTGTGCATGCACGCTCCTCCACATGAGAGGATCCACTCCCAACAGCATGGTTGCCCCCGACGAGGGTGTCGGGAGATCATCCACCATTAGATCCCCCTTTAATCAGCTGAATCTTCTGGCATACGAAAGCCGACCTCTATCCTAATTACTTCCGAGTACCGGTGGCGGCTTGCTCAGAGTAGTATTCCATCCCGTTCCCCATCTATATGAATAAGGAGGCTTTCCAATCAATGGCCGAGATTGGGATGCTCATTTGAAACCATCACTTTCATTGATTAGCCGAACTGGTACGTGCTGCTTTACTTGGTTACTATTTATGTGTAGTAATTTCATTATAACTTCTCCTTTATAACACGATGAGGGCCATCCAATATGGCTCCACAAAGATAGGGAAATTTCAATCCCAGCTAGATGATGTCGAGAGATTGCAGCTTTATGCCCAATTAGCCATTTCCAAGAATTAGGCCTTAGATGCTTCTTTGGCCAAGGCGGAGTCTAAGTCGAAACATTGGAAGCGAGAGGCCAAAGTTGGTGCAGAGAAGATTGAATGGGCGGAAAAAGAAAGAGACGAGGCTAAGCAGGAGGCTAAGGTGGCTTGTCTGGCAGTTGTAGTTGTTGGGTTACGGGCAGAATATCCAATCTGATTGGAACATAAATGCAGCGGAATTTAAAAATTTTTATCCCTTAACCCACCAAGGATCACATGCTTTCATAAAACCAAAGGAAGGGTAAACGAAACTTACCTCTCTTTGTAGATCGATTCAAGCCTTCAAAGCCCCCAAGGGCCTTGGTTTATTCTGGATCTTCTCAGCGTGTCGCTTCGAAAAGCGACCACCTCACAAGTATCCACAATACCTAACAAATAATGCAAACGATCTTGTCAATGCTAGTTCAAAGTTCGTCTTCAAACGAACAGGGTTTTTCTTTTCTTTCTCTCTGTTTTGGTTGTTCTCAGAGTAAAAGACGACTACTACAAAATATATATGTCTCACATATATATATATATATATATATATCTATATAAGTCTGTTAGGGTTTAAGTCAAAAAATGAATTTTATATTATTATATATTTAAAACTCTTTAAATAATAACAATTAAATTCACAAAACATAACCGCTCAAGACATAATCGCTTTCACGAATTCTAAACTTTCTCAAAATTAAATTTAATTTAAATAACAATTTAAATTCACAAAACATAGCAGTTCAAGACATAACCGTTTCACAAATTTAATTTTCTCAAATTAAAATTCAATTTGTCTTTGATAATTTAAATTCTAAACATATGAATTCGGGCTACTTAGTTTCTGAAATTTTAAACTTTCGAAATTAAATTAGAATTTGTAACAATAATTGTTGTTTGTAATTTAAAATAATCCTCATCATTTTAAATTCTTGGACAAAAGTCGACAACACTATATCGTTCTATCTTTGATTACTCGAAACCCAGTGGAACTACAACTTCAAACAAAATGGCGGTGATCTCTCAGTGATCATTGAACACGACTCATGCGTTTCTCGGTCTCGATTGTGAGGATTGAGATATCTCTCTTATAATAGGACAAATTCCATTTAATAACCATATCTCACTACATAATTCTATGTATTTCCAAATTACAATATAACTATAGTCATCCAGATTAAAGACAATTATTGATTATATCAAAAACCGATATTCCTTATGTTGAGAACTATAGCGATCTCATATGAAGGATTTAATGACAAGCTATTAGGGATTAACTTATGATGACTTTGATCCGTGTATTAATCTCAGGCAGATTACATCCAGTATTTGTTTCTCGACAAACGAGATATAAATTTGATTTGTATCTCATACACCATATTCATCCCATGAATATCTGATAAACTTACTTACTAATCTTAATTCATTATTCCCATAACAATAACTTAGATTAGGGACATTTAGAATAATTAATAATATTATTCAAGGACATTATATATAATATAAACATATCTGAATCATCATAATAATTAATTCTCATAAATAGTGAAATACCAGGCATATCTGACTGAAACCTTGTACTAACAATCTCCCACTTGTCTTGAGCCCGTTCATGATGTATCTAATACCTATGAACTGGCACTTGGCTTGATCATGCTTTGCTTACATATTGAGGCTTGAGTACGTGGATCGTGACATTCATCTGTTGGAACTACGCATGTATCTTAACGTCCACCTCTCTTGTGGTTACCTCAAATGAGATGATAACGCACAGAATGGCGCTTGGATCGTGATGTGATCTAGGTTCCTTTGCTTGTCTGATAACATTATTGTCCTGATAAACACCAACAACATTTGTAATCATAAGGAACCATGAGTCGGTAATGACTTCTTGATCAATTCCTTTCTTTGCATCGGATGTTGCAATGTGTCGACAGATTTGTAGAATGTGTGATTAGCTGCTTTGAACTTTTCATTCTTGCACCACTATATTTAAACAAACACATATTATTTGCGATCGGAAGTCATCTTTGTCGGATTGGAGAAGCATGCATTGCGTAACCATTTACCTGGCAGGATCTGTCTTATGATGGCACAAATACCTGAGCATATCTTTGGAACTAGGATAGCAAGTCTCTTGTGTTTGTCAGTGACTCTGTTGGGATCTGTATTTAGTATCTACTCGTTATGCTTAAAGCCTGGATACATACAGATCAGTGATGCACAACATGGCATGCATGGTAAGTCTATTGTGAGGCATAAGGAATCTTACTCTGTGGCTCTCGCTCATCTCTGTAGTGTTAGGACCTTTGAGATTTGCTAAGAGAGTAATACCATGAGGACATGGGCGAAGTATCCTCTTATGGAGATCTTACATACTAGGCAGTTGGTATTTTGTCTATGTAAGTACTTTGACTTAGACTGATCGACCTCTTAGATCTATCTCTGTAGATCTTTATCAGGATATGGCGACCGCCTAAGTGCATAAGTAGAAACCTTTAACCAAGACTTGACATTGAGGTAGGGATATCATTCCCGATGAGTAAAATGTCATCAATAACATATACGACCCGAAAATGCAATTGGCTCCCACTAATTTTCTTATAAACACAAGGGAGGCTCATCTGTTTATTTTGACAAATCGAGCCTTGTTTGATTCATGAAGTGAGATTCGACTCCGGAAGCAGCTGCGAGCCATAGTGGATGTGACTTGCATGCCACCTATAATTCTTAGGTGATACAAAAGCACTCGAGGGATTGTATGTACACATCTCAGTAAAGTTTCTATTGAAGCACGGTTTTAACATCCATTTGCCAAATCTCTGTAATCATGATATGTGATAGCATTAAAAAATTCCTGATAGACTTAGGCATAGCTACAGGTGAAAAAGTTTTCATCATAGTCTATACCATTAGTTTGTTTGAGAATATGCTGCGACTATCCTTTCTTGTAAGTATGCACTTTGCCATCCATCAATAGGTTTTCTTTTAAACCCATTTGCACTTGATGGTCTTTGTACATGAGGGTGGGTCGATCAAAGGTCCATATACCTGATTCATCATACATTGATTGAATTTAGGACTTCATGGCCTGCAACAATTTCACCAGTCTGGATCCAACATAGCCTCTTGATGGGTAGTGGGTTCATTTGATCCACTAACGATACATCATGGTTATCGGTCACGAATCCACATATCTCTCGGGCTCATGACGTATCCTATCAGATCTCGATAAATTTTATTACTTATATAGGAGGTGTTAACAATAGTTTGTTGACTATAATTATCCACGAGCGGATTGATGATATCTTGTGGTTCTCGAACTTCTTGAGTTGTACCTTACTCCCAGTTAGCTGAAATAAGTTCCTTTCTAGAAAGACATCATTGAACAACAAGCACTTTGTTCTCTATTACCTGGGGTTTTGCAAGTAGTATCTTATAGTCTCTTTAGGATGTTACAAAAAAGCGATTTATCAGATTTGGGCTCCGACTTATTTGAAACTTATTTACATAGCCTCACAACCCAATCTTAAAAGACAAAGCGGGCCTTTACGGTCCATCTCATGTAATTGTCTTTTCAACCGCTTTGGATGGAACTTCGATTTAGTGTGAACTGTGACTATTTCAAGTCTGTCAAGTACATAACCCCAAAGGTAAATGGAAAATGCATTGGACTCATCATGGATCGAACCATATCTAATAAGTTCGATTCCTCCTCTCGAGACACACCATTCCATTGTGGTGTTCGGGGGAAGTTAATTATGAAATGCACAAGTTCTAAGATGGTCATCAAATTCTTGGCTCAAATATTCGCCACCTCATTCGGATCGAGAAGTGCCTCGATTGTCTTGCCAAGTTGGTTTGTACTTTATTTTGAAAAGATTTGAACATTTCAAATGATTGATTTATGTCTCATCAAGTAGACATAACCATATCTATTTGAAGTCATCGGTAAATGTAATGAAGTACTTGTAACCTCCTCCCTAGCATCTGAGCAATGGTCCACACCATCTGTATGTATGAGATCCAATAATTCATTGGCCCTTTCACTTGTGTCGGTAAAGGGATCCTTTGTCATCTTGATAGACAAGATTCACATGTATCATATGATTCAAAATCAAATGAATTCAAAGTCGACTTGATGGAGTTTGAGATCGTTCTCATTTATATGACCAGCGACAATGCCAAAGATAGGTTGAATTTAAATGTTGGATTTAAATTTCTTAGTAGTTATGTTATAGACATGAGAATTGTTGGATTTTGAAGGTTTCATAACATAAAAGACCATCCTGTAAATAGGCATTTGCATAGAACATGTCTTTATGAAAAATGGAGCAAATATTATTCTTAATAATAAAAGAAAAACCATCATAATCCAAACAAGAAACTGAAATAATATTCCTACACATTGTAGGAACATAATAGCAATTGTCCAAAACTAACAAAAATATAAGAGCCAAAGTAAGTTCCTGCTTCTTATAACCCAGCGGCGACTTTGCTCCATTGCCTACTCGTAGATCAACTTCGCCCTTCTTCAGTTGTCTACTCCTTTTGAGTCCCTGCACATTTGTACAAATGTGAGATCCACATCCAGTATCTAATACCTAGGAACTAGAAGGAGAAAAATTAATCTGTATAACATAAATACCTGAAGAACTAGTCTCACCAGTCTTCTTCTTCTTCTTTAGATCCTCACAAATACGACATGATTTCTCTTCCAATGACCAGGTTCATTGCAAAAGAAACAAACACCCTCCTTTGGGGCTTTAACCTTGGGTTCAGGTTTGGGTTTGGGTTGAGCATTGGACTTTCCTTTGCCTTTGCCCTTGCCCTTGCCCTTGCCCTTGCCCTTGTTCTTAAGCCCTTTCTATTTTGAACCATCAGAACATGGCTAGGCTTGGATTAATATTCTGCTCAGCGATTTTAAGCATTGTATGCAACTCAGAGATAGATTTGTCCATTTCATTCATGTTATAGTTCATGACATATTGGCCATAACTTCTCCCGGGAAGTGGTCGGGATCAAATCGATTGCCAACTCTTGGCTCAATGGAAATCGAGCCTATCAAGGTGCTTTCGATATAGCCTTTCATTTTTAGAACATGAGCACTAATTGAAGCACCCTCAACCATCTTGCAAGAATGCAGTGCCTTAGTAGTCTCATACCTTTCTTGCCTTGCTTGTTGCTGGAACATTTCCTTAAGATTGAAGATCATATTATAAGCTTCCATATTTTCCAGATCCTTTTGAAGTTCAGAACTCATGGTAGCTAGCATCAAGCATGCAACATGATAGAGTCATTATGATGCTTCTCTGTAGCATTCTTTTCGACTCTAGGAGCGTTATGGTGATTCTTGAGGAAGGTTCATCCAGGACATAAAGCTTCCTTTCTTGTTTGAGAACAATTCTCAAATTTTGAAACCAGTCAAGGAAGTTAGTCTCAGTAAGTTTATCCTTCTCAAGGATTGATCGTAGTGACATAGTAGAATTGTTGTTGTTATTGTTGGCCATCTACAATGAATGCAAAGTTCGATAAGTATTTTGATTATGAAAAATTCTCACTAAATTAACAACGCTCAAGAATAATCATATTAATCTAGTGAGCTAAGATCATATTTTACTCAACTTTAAGTCCAGCTTTGGCATGACACTTAAAATTAAGTTATTTAGGTAGGTAACTCTTGCAATTACATCTCATGCAACTCTTAGATATTTATGGGATTTTGGCATCATATGTCAGGCATGTTTTTTAAATCCCATCTAATGCCACATTAGGCCCAAACCGTTTGATAACCTAATAAAGTTAAATAATTTTTAAACATATGGGAAGCACCATTACTCATCTTGTCTCACTAATGTAACCTAATGTACTTCTACTTTGGTAGAACCCACATTAAGGTGATAAAAGGTTTGACAAGTGTTTAAATATGGATGGCATGTTAACTTTAAATTTTATGTAGAGGATCTTGATTGATTTTAATTTTCAATTAATAGATCTCATCATATATCTAGTATCACATACTCATGTAACATCATACATATCGTATGCATATAATAAACGTGTCGCAGTATGGCCTTAATCTATATTGATCTCCATAAGCCCGATATGAAGATCACTTGATCATTCCTAGGTAGTAATAAGCGCTCCATGAAGTCGATTTGACCACCAACCTTGCGCATAGACACCTAAGCTCCTCCATCATCATGGATTTGGATTGCATGACTTCAAATGGCTTGCATTGTCTCTTGTTTTATTACAACAATTAAATAAATACTACCAATAGTAAAATAAAATTACAATACAAAACAAAAGCGGCATGCAAGCGAGTATTTGTATAATTACAACCCTTGTGAAACAATAATAATAACTTTTGCCCGAACACACATTGGTAAAAAAGGTCATCTTGTGCACCATGTGAAGTAACACAACATGCAAAATATATCATGTTATCATATAGCATGAACAATTTGCATTAAAAGAAATAAATCATAATAGGCGTGTATTTAAAACCAATTAAATTCATAAGGTGCTCTGTAGTATTACGACGGTTAAAGCTAGGCGGTTAGCGGATGGGGTCGAGGACGCCCTCGCGGGTCGAGGCGGCGCCCCGTAAAGTCCCATTTTCCTTTTCGAAACATTAGGTTTTGTCTCAAAAATTAAATTTTCATTGATCTCATCAATAAATTTTTGAATAAGCCGAAAGCCATCAAATTCACATTAAAATAGCATATTATGTAATCTCATTACACATAGGGCTTATTTTCGCACCACCATAAACAATCACTGATAAATCAGAATTGATATATGAATTCAGTCCATGTATTAATCTGATTAAGACAAAGCCAGAATCATATAACATGCTATTAAACACTTTAATGGAAATATCCCATTCGGATTCTTAATCATATTAATGTATCCTTTTAGGTTTCGGATTCAATCAATTAATACCTTAACAAAATCTATTAACTATGTCGTTCGCACAAACCATAATATACATATATTCATATAAATCATGCTAGAATCATATACATCACATACATATGATCAAACATGGCATTATCGAATTTTATGAAAACACGGGTGACCTGATGCCCTTTGTTAGGTTCTGACGGAATATCAATGCGTTGGAACATAAATGCGTGAATTTAAAAATTTTATCCTTAACCCTGCAAGGATCACATGCGTTTCATAAAACCGAAGGAAGGAGTAAATGAAACTTACCTCTTGTAGATCGATTCGTGACCTTCAAAGTGCAACGTCTTGGTTTATTCGGATCTTAAAGGTGCTGCCCAGCTACGAGAAGCGACCACCTCACAAGTATCCACACCGCAGACAAATAATAAACGATCTTGTTGAATGCTAGTTTAGGTTCGTCTTCTCAAAACGAAATTAGGGTTTTTCTTTTCTTTCTCTTTGTTTTGGTTGTTCTCAGAGTAAAAGACGACTACTACAAAATATATATATCTCACACACACACACACACACACATATATATATATATATATATATATATATATATATATATATATATATCTATATAGAATTACGCTAGGGTTTAAGTGTAAGCGAATTTTATATTATTATATATTTAAAACTCTTTTAAATAATAACAATTTAAATTCACAAAACATAACCATTCAAGACATAACCGTTTCACGAATTTAAACTTTCTCAAAATTAAATTCGAATTTAAATAACAATTTAAATTCACAAAACATAACCGTTCAAGACATAACCGTTTCACAAATTTAAACTTTCTCAAAATTAAATTCGAATTTAAATAACAATTTAAATTCACAAAACATAACCGTTCAAGACATAACCGTTTCACAAATTTAAACTTTCTCAAAATTAAATTTGAATTTAAATAACAACTAATTGTTATTTGTAATTTAAAATAATTTCATCATTTTAAATTACTACAGAGAGTGAAAAACCATAATCGTTATTATTCGTTTCTTAATGTAATGCGAATACATAGGTTCAATTAACATTGTCAGTAGGCCTAAATCACATTTGATCCACCACAAGTCATAAAGCGGCCTCTAGCAAGACATTATGACTACCTAAGTTAAATGAAAAGCTCATGATCCGAGACAACCTTAATATAGCTAATGACATAATCCTTTTGTCTCATGATATCTTGATAGAATATAAGGCATGGACAAAGTCAACCTTATATCGTTCTATCTTTGATTACTCGAAGCCCAATTAGACTGACTAAACAAATGACATTGATCTCCATCAATTCATTTGAGCACGACCATGCATTTCTCAGTCTCAATTATCGAGGGGACCCAGAGATATCTCTCTTATAATAAGAGGGACAAATTCCATTTTAATCGCTCATATCTCACTACATAATTCTTATTATGTTCAAGTATAACCTTTATAGTCATCCGATTAAAGACAACGTTTGATTATATCAAAACACAATATTCCTTATGTTGATAACTATAAGCGATCTTAGGTCGAAAGGATTTAATGACACAACTATTAGAGATTAACTTGACTTTGATCATGTATGAATCTCAAAAGTGGTCTAATCAATATTTATTCTCAACAAATAGATATAAATTTAATTTGTATCTCATACACATATTCATCCCATGAATATCAAATCAAACTTATACTAATCTTAATTCATTGTTATTCCCATAACAATAACCGATTAAGGACATTTAGAATAATTAATAATATTATTCAAGGACATTATATATAATAAACATGCAAATCATCATAATAATTAATTCTCATAAATAGTCAAAATACCATGTCCATACGATAGGCCTAGAGCACTATTACAAATAGTAGTAGCAGGCAAGGCCAAGGCAAGGGCGGAGGACCTGACTAGGGTCCGAGATGCCTTGGCGGCTGCAGAGGAAGGCGGGCGTGGGTCGGAGGCTGAGGTTGCCCATTTGACAGTTGAGCGAATGCCGCTCTTATGGGAGATCGAGGCATCTAGAGATGAGGTGTCTGCTCTTCATTACCAGGCGGGTAAGGATAAGGAAGCCATGATGGAAGATTACTAGAAAGCCCTGGAGTATATTTTTGCCTATGGCTACGGATGTTGTGCGTTCAAACATGGCATCCACGGTGACCCGCCAAGGATTTCGGATGGCATGCTTGACTTTGTCGACCCCCTTCCTTAAGAGTTTTTTTGTGAATTTGGGGTGCCTCCCGTCTTAACAATCGTCGAAGCTAAGGCTGTGGAGGTACATCTGGTCAAAACGGCGAAGGATCCAGTGGATGGCGTGGTCTTAGAGGAGTACAGTTGACTTTTTCCCCTATATTAGCTTTGGTTATTTTAGGAGATTTTTGTATGGGGGCATCGTTTTGTCACCAGTATGTGTATTAATCTGTGTAATCCTTGGTGATTTTAGCGCATTTTAATGGAAGGAAAAAATATTTACCAGGACACACGTTATGTTTGATAAAATCCCAGTCGGATGACAACCATGTCTGGGATTTTTTAGATGCTAATAAGACATCAACCATATATGGACCTTTTTTTAAATGCTAGCAGGACATCAACCATATATGGACTTTTTTAGATGCCAACAAGACATCAACCATATCCGGACTTTTTTAGATGCTAGCAGGACATCAACCATATCTGGACTTTTTTAGATGCCAATAGGACATCAACCATATCTGGACTTTTTTAGATGTCAGTAGGACATCAACCATATATGGACTTTTTACTCTTGAAAATTACAGCCGGATAACAACCATATATGGGCTTTTTAGATGCCAGCAGGACATCATTCATATCTGAACTTTTTAGATGCCAACAGGACATCACCCATATATGGACTTTTTTAGATGCTAGCAGGACATCAACCATATCTAGACTTTTTTAGATGCCAACAGGACATCAACTGTATCTGGACTTTTTACTTTTGAAAATTCCAACTGGACAACAACCATATCTGGACTTTTAGAAGGGAGCAATCATTGGCTTTCAAAGGAGATGTCTAAAACGTAAACTTTATTGATGATGGAATCCTCGATGAAAACATTACTGATAGTACTCTTAAGGTGCATAGCGTTCCACATCCTGGATACAGTAGTCCCGTTTGGCATGCTTAACGTATAAGATCCGGCTGCCCTTACTCGAACTATCGTGTATCTTCCCAATTGGGCTGGAATTTTCCATCTGCTGGGTTGGCCATGTTTTCAAAGACTCGTCTTAATGCCAAATCTTCGGGTTGAAACATACGCGGCTTTACTCGTCGGTTGTGCAAATTTTCTAGCCTTTGTTGATATGACACTATGTGCATAGTTGCAGCTTCCTAGAGTTCGTCAGTGTTGTCTAGGTCTTTGGCTATGGCTTTGACATTTGCTTTCTCATGAATTTATGTTCGTATGGTGGGCAACCCGATTTTTTTGGGGATGATGGCTTCCATCCCATATGTGAGGGCAAGCGAGGATATGCTAGTTGGTTTTCGACTGGTTGTTCTATAGGCCCATAAAACTCGTGGAAGTTCCTCTACCCATTTTCCTTTGGCCGAGTGCAAGTGTTTTTCTAGAGCTGATAGGAGAGTCTTATTTGACACTTCTACCAGGCTATTGCTTTGTGGGTACCATGGGGTCTAGTATAGATTTTTTATTTTCAATTCGCTGCAGAAATTCCTGTATACTTGGCTATCAAATTGTGGCCCATTGTCAGTTAGAATCGATTGGGGTATTTCGAATCTGCACACGATGTTCTTCCATACGAACTGAACAACCTCTTTATCTTTTATGGATGCGAAGGCTTCGGCTTCTATCCAATTACTAAAATAGTTGGTTGCAACCAGCAATAGCTTCTTCTGAGCCGGGTGATGAGTCAAAAACTCATTGATTTTTAATCCATTTTTCTGATCTGAGTTACAATATAATTGCTTATTATTATGCAAAAATATGGAGACCTTACCAAATTTATGTTTTCCATATTTTTATAGAAGAATTGGCAATTCAGTAAGAAAAAGATATATATGGTTAAGGCAGCTAGGTCACGACAAACGAGTCGACGAGTTCCTTAGATCTAACGGTTTTAAGTCACAACCTGGGTAAGCATGATCTTGCAAATCTATTGAACAAGGGTACCAATTCGGAATGAATAATCGAGGTCACGTGAGGCAATCTGGGCCAAAGAGAAGAATGTTGCAACAAGAGACAGGATGCAGAGACAGAGAAAAAGCTTGAAAGAAGGATCTTGTCGCGAATTTGTTTTGGATGTCGCGAAGAGGAAAGAAGACAACTCTTGTCGCTAAAGAAAAATGATGTCGTGACAGGAATGGCGCCGTAAAGCGTAGAGTCACAAACCAAAAAGGATTTTCAAGTGCGACATGATGACAAGATGGAATGACCGAGGAGTCGCGACAAAGGCTTGGTCGTGACAAGAAAGAAGTCTGGAAGCCAAGCGAAAGCTATTGCGACAAGAGAGAAAAGTTCTTCGAGGCAGAGAAAGGGGTTTTGAAGATCTTGTCAGCGACAGATTACGTATGTCGTGACACCGAAGAAAACAACTGCAGTCATGGCGGATAATTGATGTCATAACGAGGGATGGTTGCTTAATGAACTAGAAAGGTCTCCACAAGGGAATTTGCTCTCTGTGAAAAAATATAAGCTGAAGACACCAGTTGAAGTCGCGACTCTGATTTCATGTCGTGACATGAAAATAGAATTTGGCTGGATAAAGCATGTTGAAACTAAGTTTGAGCAACTACAACAAATGCAAAGGTGAGAAGGGCAACCATTCAGTCGCGACATACTTTTTAGGTTGCGACCAGAAATAGAAGCTGAATTGAGTAAAAACAGTTGTAATTGAGAAATGAGGTTGTGACAGGTGGGAGTTAAAAATGTAGTCAGAGTATGACACGCGCTGGGATTGCGCGACGAAAGTGCGACAGGAAAGATACAACCTGGTCGCGACTGGGAGTACGCATGTCGTGACGAGGAACTAAATGGTCGCGATTTTAGTGCCCAACCTAAATAAAGGCAGAAGACAAACAAATGATGTCGCAACATAAAAAGGAAGCTGTGACCAGGAATCAAAGTGGCTGGCAACAGAAATTGTGTCGCGACATGAAAACTAGGTTGCGACATAGAACTCAGTAAAGGGAAGGACAGCCAGGTCGCGACACAAATACTTGGAGACTAGAAAAAGTTGTCGCAACAAGAATCATAACTACTGGCAACTAAACTTGGTCACGACACAACAATTCATGTCGCGACAAAGATTCCAGAGAAAGAAGAAACTCTAGGAAAAATGTGTGGCCCGAAAACTTGAAAATCGCAACAAGAATCAAGGATGAAGCAACAACTTAAGTATGACAAAAGCTGGGTTGTAACTGACTAAATGAAGAATTTGCAAAGAAGGATGTTGTATTGAAGATGTATAAGGTTATGATCCTGCGAAAACAAAACAAGAAGGTTGCGATAAGTAATTGAAGTCACGTGAACCCATGATTTAAATAATCATAGATTTCACCTTAATATGATGGAAGATCATGATCTGTGTTGGCGAGATCTGAAATCAAGGGAAAGGGAAAAATCAAGTCGGATCGAAGGAGGAGTCATTAACCAATTTGTAGAGGTTTTGCAATGGCTCAGACTTGGGGTGCAAGAAATTGGTAGTCTTAAGAAATGGGTATGAAGTATTGAAAAAGAAAAATACCCAGATCTTATAAAGAGTGTTTTGAATACAAGTAAGCGGTTGATCCATGTCTTTGAAAGAAGCCGAGGACCTACAGTAGTGAATTATGGAGAAATCCGAACTTCGTTATTAAGCGTCTTTGGAAAATCCGAGATCGAAATAGGATTGAGGGAAAATCAATGGATTATAATGCAGAAATTGGCTGTTTCACATCAGTTCCTTATCAGTGTTTATTTCTAGCATAGAGGCGGGTCAGTCCGGTTATTTTATTTGTTTTAATTCAAATTTTATTTTAATTAGAGAATATAAAAGACGATTATCTTATATTTCAAATTCTAGTTTTCAAACCATTACAAGGGGGTACAAATAGTGTGGATCTTGAGTAGTTAGGGTAGTTGATTTCAAAATTCTTGTCAATCTTTGAGGGAATGATATCTGGACTTGCATCCAATTTTTACTACTTGTATGACCTATGTCACACCCCGATTCCCGATCCGACCCGATTGGTGGATCCGAACCAAGTTCCGGGGCGCGAGACTATATACTGGGACTCTTTACCTGTTTTTTTTTTAATAACCGAATCAAAATATCAGATACAACCTATACAAAAGAACTACCACTGGAGTAGTGTCCATCAAAATCTATACAAATATACTGAGTCCCATTCACATATACAAATCAGAGTACGGGACATACTGTGATGAACCCCTACTAGTGTGCTGGCCCAGCTGTATGCGGAAGATCAGACGTCTTCTCCTGTACCTACACGGATTAAAAACCCGTGCTAAGCTTTACGCTTAGTGGGAAACATATGACTTATACAGAAACACATGCACTTATACTGAATCATAATAATCATATAACAATAACAGATCTCAGAATCTTCAGGAATTCATATAATGAACTTATACAATTACTTATGCTTATTCGGATCTCCCATCAGAGTTACAGAGCTTATTACCCGTACGTACTACAGAGCTTATACATGTACTTATTATCTTATACTTGTTCGAGATCTCTCAGTAGGAGTTAGGCTTATCTTATCACAGAGATCTTATACACGTCTTGGGTACTTATATCTATCTGGATCTCCGTAGGAGTTCTGGAGACTTATGCTTATACAGAGGTACCCTTAGGTACTACAAGGCATTTACCTATACCATAGGGCTTATACTTATACTCACGAATTACACTTGTTTGGAGAATGCGTCAAACCTTATAGAATGCGAGCGATATCTGCGGTGATACGGAACTTATCCTTACTCTGGATGTACGTAAGTACTACAAAACTTATACTGGTACTTCGTAGCTTATACTTGTACTACGAAGCATATCCTGGTCTTACGGAACTTATACTTGTATTACTGAACTTATTCTTGTATTTCAGATCTTATACTTGTATTACAGAACTTATACATGTATTTTAGATCTTATTCTTGTGCGAAGGTACCCCGTAGGTACGATGAAGTCGAGACATGTCGAGTCATATGCGCCTGAGTCGGATCGGACTTGTGCGGATACGGGACATTGAGTCCGTACTAGGTATAGATCACAGCAGGATACATATCTTGGATTCATGCGATTAGAAACATATCCCGAAGCAAGCGGTTATCGTTTTATATCATAATCATATTCAGAGTTAGACTTGTTCGGAGGTACCCGTAGGTACTACAAAACCTATCTTTATACAGAGGTACCCGTAAGTACTACAGAACTTATACTTATTTTATCGATACGGAAGTACCCGTGGGTACTACAGAACTTATACTTATATTACGAATCTGAAGTACGAGTGGGTACTCTGAGAACTTGTGCTTATATTACGATGCGAGTGCGGTGGGTACTCTGAGCTTGTACTTATATTGCAGATGCGGAGTACTAGGTATGTGCTATGGAGGCAATGCTTATATTGCCGATCTGGTGCCGGTAAGATACTCTGAGGCTTGTACTTATATTGCAGATACGGAGTACTAGTGGAGTGCTCTACGGAGGATTTACTTGTACAAAAGTGCCAGTAGGTACTATAGAACCAGGATCACAGAGTGCAGGTAGGTACATTCGGATCCTTTATGTTGTTTCTTTACTCTTATTCTTTATTCAGAGTCTTATCATATAACTGTTTGACTACCCAGACCAATTATAAGAAATGAGTAGGATGCAGCACAATAAGTACCCGAAGGTACAATGCGATCTTGAGGTGCCGTAGCCTGAAAGCAAGGTGTCGAAGCATTGAACATGAGTGTCGTAGCACTAATCAAAATACGAAATCTTGGCTTGAGAGTCTTTGTAGCACTAATCGAGATGCAAATCTTGGCAGAATCTAGAAATCTTGGCGGGAATCTGTGCTTGTCGGGAGTACGAGTCTTGGCGGGAGTGCCGTAGCACTAATCAGGACGTCCACTCATTCATTTTTCGGTCCTAGGTAGTTATACTACCATATGTCTTTCAGAACTCATAACCTATATTTATCATGTTATGCGTTCATGCCATATTGCTTTTCATGTTCATGTTCATGTTTCAGTTCATTTTCATATTTCATATCATATTCATGTTTCATGAATACAGCTATACATATTGCATTTCCTTACACATGGCATTTCATATACTTGTACAGTATGATGCCTATGTATTCACGCATCATTCTTGTATTCTTGTTACTCTATGAATCTATTTTACTTAGAAATTGGAATTATTCCAATTGAATCATTCAAACTCGAGTTATGGGTTTCATTACCAACGAGAGACCATTTATTTATACTCATTTTTCGAGGTCTTAACTTCATGCGACCTTTGGTTCTTTGTATTCATTTGAAGTTAAGGTTCCTAAGGGTTCTTCTCAACTAGAATCACCGTCGGAGAGCAGAGGAAACTCAAGTTATGTTCTAAACAACCCGGACTACTCTATGATCAAAACTGAAACCAGAATTTGGCTTGAACATAGCCCCACTTTGAGTGAATTTTTGGGCCACATAGAGTCAGAATTTGAAGGTATCTATTTCAGGATGGTTGATTTTCCTTGAAGTCTAGTTTAATTATCCACTTGAATCACTCGTCGGATAAAGAAATGAGCAAATTATGGCAGAAATCGAACCTTTGGTCAAAATAGAGCAATCGATCAGAGTCTGACTTTGTTCGATGCAGTCACGGCCCTCAAAATTTGCCCGAGTGTGTTTTTCTTCCCTTTTCTATGTTTTTCACCCAAACTAACTCAATAATCATTACACACTTCAAAACCACTCCAAAATCATCTTGTAATCTCAATTTTACTCAATTCATCTTTCATTACATATCTTTCCTCAAAAATCTTTCATGAATTTCTCCCAAAAACAACTCTAATATGGGTCATAACCCATACACAAACCAAACACAAAGATTTGTTAGGGTTTGTTCTAAACCCTAACTCAATTACTTGCAATTTAAACCATGAATCCAACCTCAAAGGGAGGATTCCATGTTTTTCTTGTACCATTTGGGGTTTTACACCTTACTCGATAATTTTTGGGTTAGATAAAAATCTATCAAAACCCTAGAAAAATCAAATGCCAACAAGAAATCCTTGTATCAAGGTTGTTCCACACAACTTGAACATGTATCCATACTAAATTTAAATTTCCATACCTTTTTGCTCTTGCTCTCTTCTTCTTCTCTTCCTGTACTCTTCTTCTTCTTCTCGCTCTCTTATCTACGTTTTTGGTCTCTCATTTTGCTCTTATCAGTTTTGACAGGCCATGTTTGGCCAAGACAAATAAAACCCATTTTTAGCTTATTTTCCCATTTTGCTATTTAGCCCTTCTCTTTATTATTCTCAAATCCTACTTATACATATTATGCTTTGGCATCCTATCTTTTCTCAAATTGCATAATTGCATATAAACTGATGATTTATGCCTTTATGTCCTCAAGTGGTAAATGACCACTTTACCCTTGTCTCTAATATTCATTTGGGTCTCTTATTTTATTTCGAAGAATTCCATTTAGCTTATAATATACCTAAACAAGTTGAAAGAAACTACTAGGGGTACATTTCGAGGTGTTACGACACATTGTACTTGCGGTGTCTTAGACTAAACTCATTTATAATTTCCGGGCCATAGATAATTTTCTAATTTTCAAACAATTAGCTCAAATTTTGATTTAATGCGGGGAATTGTAAGGCTCTAGTAAGTGTTAAAATTGAATGGTTTTGATACATGCATTACTGAACAAACAAGTTTTGTAACTTACCCAGATTCATAGAGAGGATTGAAAGGATTTTAATAAATCAATATTCGACAAAAGAGAGGAAATGCTAATTTGGACGTTTTTCTTTATTTATAAAAATTCAAAAATAGTTTTGACGGTGGGCGCATAGCTCTAGATCTTTTAAAGAGCTTAAAGGATATATGATTTTTAATACCACTGTTTCCAATTAATCTCAATATGTTTCCATTTCAGGAAGTTATTTCATGCACAGAAAGTCAGAATCAGATATGTTTCCCTTGGATACTGAATTGGAAAGAACATTGAGGAACTTAAGGAAGGTCAAAAGTGTAGAAACAGAAATTATGGTAGATGAAAGAATGGGTCAGACAGTTGAATAAGAAACAACAACAGAAAGGCCTCTGATGCAAAATACAATGGAGGATTTTTGGAGACCCGGAGTTATCAGAAGAATATTCGACGATTAGACAACACATAGAAATTTAACAATTTTGAGAAATTTTGAAACCCGGCTGCGATCACCATGGTCGCAGCGGAATCAATTCTGGCGAGCCATCCTAGAAGATCCTAATGGTACATGGCGAGATTCCTCAGGATGGCCAACACAGTTAAACTAAACAATGTGATACCAGAGGTGATCAAACTACATATCTTTCCGCTTTCAGCAGAATATTGTAGCCACATGAATGAATCATTGTCATATGGCTCAGTTAATACATGGGAAGAGTTGGTGGAGGCTTACCTAGGCATATTTTTCCCCCATCACTCACAACAGAAAGAAAGAAGAAGGGAGATCATTGTGTTCAAACAGGGGGAAGATGAAAGCTTATATACTGCCTGGGAAAGGTATAAAGGTTGTTGAAGAGGTGCCTATGCATGGCATAGACTTGAAGACCCGAATGGATATTTTTACCACTCAGCGAATGATACCTCTAAGATTTATCATAGATGCAGCCTAGCGTAAGGGCATATAAGCGAAGTGCGAGAGGAAGCAAGCGGGCGATAGAAGACTGGCCAAATGCAACATGAAGCTCCATGAGATCTTCGGGGGCAACAACGAGAACAAGGGAGTGGGGTCATTGAGGCTCGATAAATTAAGCTGTATGGAAGCAAAACTTGATGCAATAATGCACAAGTTGGGGGAATCAAGAGAAAGAATGCACTATGCTCATGAAATTGGAAGCGTGGGAAGAGATAGGATCGGAAAATCTTTGAGGACCAATTGATGAGGATCCCTATCAAGTTGAGGAAGCCAATTATTTGAATGAACAGAGAAGCTACCATTTCAAGCCTAACCCCAACTTGCTTACACACTACACACCAGCACTAAGGGGCCATGAGAACTTCTCATATGGTGGAGGAGCATCACAAGGCCCAAGACATGGGCAAGGTTTTCAGCAAGGATATAATCTACCAAGGTTCTAGCAGCAGCAATAGCAAGGAGAGAATAGAAATGAATATCAAGGTCAAAAGAGGACTCAATCCTTTGAAGAGCAAATCTTTGCTTGATTCATGGGGATAACAAAAATTGCTAAACCTCCATGAACAAAAATTTGTTGAGTTAGAAACTTTTAAATCCAACACACAAATTTTTGAAGCAAACACTAATGCTTCACTTAAGAACTTGGAAACACAGGTTAGGAAGCTAACCTCAACCTTGCAGAATAAGACCAAGGATGCTTTCCCTAGTGATACCCAGAAGAATCTAAGGGATTACATGGCGGTCCAGTTGAGGAATGGCAAGGAATTGAGCAACAAATGGGAAAGGAAAGAAAGAAGAGTGACAGAAGAGGAGGAAGAGAGAGAGAATAGAAAGAGCAGAGTTCGGAGTTAGTTGCGAAGCGAAATCAAGTGCATAACTTGAACAACAAGAAAAGCGTGAACAACAATAGAAAGAAAAGGCTCAAGCCTATACACCTGCAGTTCCTTTCCAACAAACACTTCAGAAGGCAAAGAAGGAGGAACAATTTTCTAAATTCTTAGAGATGTTCAAGAAGATAGAAATTAACATTCCCTTTGCAAATGCTATAAATCAAATGCTAAACGATGCCAAAGTTTTGAAGGATATACTGAGCAAAAAGAAAAAAATTGCTAAGGAAGGAGTGGTGAGCCTAACTGCAACATGCAGTGCAATTATTCAAAAGAGCCTACAAGCTAAGATGAAAGACCCTGACAGTTTTACCATTCCCTACACAATTGGGAAATATGAATTCAAGAAAGCTTTGTGTGACTCAAGTGCCAGCATCAACTTGATGCCCTTATAAGTGGTACAAAGATTGAGTTTGGGAGAACTTACTCCAACAGCTACACTGCAAATGGATGATAGGTCAATGGCACAACCCGAGAAGAGTCATACGAGGATGTCTTGGTCGAGTAAGGAAATTCATCTTCCCTATGGATTTTGTTGTCATGAAAATGGAAGAGGACACACAGGTCCCTTTGTTGTTAGGAAGACCCTTCTTAGCAACTGGAGAGTACATACGATCAATGTCTGAAGGGGTGAGCTAACTACCAGGGTGGGAAATGAAGCGGTCTCGATTCAACCTCGACAAAATCTTAACATGATACGATCTTGATGAAGAAAATTGTATGATTTGTAAATAACATTAGTCTATCCAGTTTTAGACTAGCTCGATTGTAACATTTAGCATTCTATCAATGAAAATGAGATGAATTTCCGGTATCTTAAGAGTATTGATTATGAATTCTTTGCACATTCTGGTTGCAATATAGAGCAGTCTTGAGTTTGAATAGAAACAATAAAAGAGAATTCATGCGGCAAAGAAAAAGAAAACAACTAAGTAAAACCCCGAGTACAAAGGGTTAATATTGAAAAAATTGCCTAGTCGTCAAAATATTTCTTAGAACTAGAAAGGCAAAACCGGTGATTATATCATTTGCATTGAGCGAGAATGAAGAACATAATTTGTTAAAGATTTTGAAATACAAGGAAGCAATTTATTAGTCGAACAAGAATCTCAAGGAGTATTAGTCCTTCTATTTGCATGCACAAAAATTCTACTAGAAGATAATGCCAGACTTCGTTGAACACCAGAAAATTTGAATCGATAATGAAGGATGTTGTAAGGAAGGAAGGGCGGAAATGGTTAAATGCAGGTTTTATTTATGCAATATCAGATAGCCCTTGGGTAAGCCCAGTTCATGTGGTTCCCAAGAAGGGTGGATTCACTGTGATCAGGAATGAAAGGAATGAACTAATTCCTATAAGAACTATGACATGATGGAGGGTGTGCATAAATTATAGAAAGTTGAATGCGGCCGGGAAGGATCATTTCCCTGCCCTTCATTGATCGGATGTTGGATAGATTGGCGGGACACCTCACTTCTTTTTCTTTATGGATATTACGCCAGATATAACAAGTGCTATTACTTTGAGGACCGGGAAAACTACTTTCACATGCCCTTATGGTACTTTTTCTTTTAGAAGAATGCCATTTGGGTATGCAATGCTCCTGCTACATTTCAAAGATGCATGATGTCTATGTTCTAAGATTTGGCAGAGGAAGTTATGGAGATATTCATGGATGACTTCACAGTATATGGATCCAGTTTTGAAGATTGCCTGTAAAATTTGGGGATTGTACTTCACAGGTGCCAAGACAAGAATTTAGCCTTGAATTGGGAAAAATGTCATTTTATGGTAACAGAAGGCATTGTCCTTGGGCAAATAATTTCTGCAGCAGGGCTGGAAGTGGACCAAGCAAAGGTTTCCAATATAAAGACTCTTTTGTCACCTACAATAGTTAAGGGAATAAGAAGTTTTTTGGGAAATGCTGGTTTTTATAGAAGATTTATCAGAGACTTCTCAAAAATTTCAAGACCATTGTGTAGACCTGCGGAAAGGATACAGTTTAATTTTGATGAATCCTACCAATCTCATTGAAGAGATCAGATCCAGATTAGTTGAAGCTCCCATCATGACCAAACCAGATTGGAATAAGGAATTTGAGATTATGTGGTACCGGTGATTATCTGATGGGATCGTATTGGGACAAAATTGACCAAATGTTGTAGGGCCATATACTATGCATTAAAACATGATGAAGCTCAAAGAGAACTACTCAACTGCGAAAAAGAGATGTTTGCCCATGGTATTTGCATATGAAAAATTCAAGCCATATATATTGGGATGCATGTCATCATCTATACGATCATGCTACTTGATTAAATATTTGATGGCAAGAAAGAAACTAAGCGAGGCGATAAGATGGGTATTATTCTTGTAGGAGGTGATCACGGAGATTAGGGCCGGGAAGTGTTGTGATAATGTGATAGCTGATCGCTTGTCAAGAGTGAAAAGACTATTGTAAAGAAAGGGAACATAATTAGTAGAAAACTTTCGGATGAGTAGTTATTCCGGTTTGTCATTCCAATCACCTGGTATCCTGACATTGTAAATTTTCTAGTTTGTGAAGTTATGTCACGAGTCGGCTACAGTGAGAAAGAGTGGGATTGTGGTCTATATATGGGATGACCCCTTTGTTATTCAAGAGGAGCTGATATGATAATTAAGAGGTGTGTGCCGAGAAAGTGAGCGAGAGGCGAATTTTATATATGAATGTGTGCATTACCATATGGGGGACATTTTGCAGGAGGCAAAACATTCCATAAAATTCTCCAATCAGGTTTTTATAAGCCACCATATTCAAAGATTGTTTTGAGTGGGTTAAACTTTGTGATCAATGCTAGAGAATGGGAAATATCATTAGAAGACATGAAATGCCCCTGCAAGGTATCTTGGTGGTGCAGCTTTTTAATGTGTGGGGAATAGATTTCATGGGACCTTTTCCATCTTCATTTGGGAATATGTACATACTCCTAGTTGTGGACTATGTATCCAAATGGGTGGAAGCAATAACTTGTCTAAAAAATGATGCTAACACGGTTGTGGGATTCTTACAGAGAAATATTATGAGCATATTTGGGGCCCCAGAACTATCATAAGTGATGGAGGGAGCCATTTTGCAAACAAGGTGTTTGAGAAATTCATGAGCAGATATGAAATCAAACACATAATGAGTCTGGCTTATCATCCTCAAATAAATGGACAAAAATTTGAAATTTCGATAGGGAGATCAGAAAATTCACCAGAAAAGGCATGAAGTTCGACATAAGAGATTGGTCTCTAAATCTTGATGATGCATTGTGGGCTTACAAAACTGCATATAAAACTCCCATTGGAATGTCCCCATACAGAATTGTCTTTGGTAAACCTTATCACCTCCCTCTTGAATTGGAATACAAAGCATTGTGGGCCATCAGGAAGATGGATTTTGATTTTAAAAATTGTAGGAAGAAAGATTCTCCCGATTGAATGAATTGGAAAAGTGTGAATGAAGCTTATGATAATGCGAATTTATAGATAAAGCGAAGAAATGGCAGAATCAAAATTTTGAGGAGGGAATTTCAGGCAGAAGATTAGGTCCTGTTATTCAACTCCAGACTAAAACTGTTTCTAGGAAAGCTTAGATCAAAATGGAGTTGTCCTTATATAGTAATGGCAAGTACAACCTTTGGGACAGTGACATTGAAAACCAGTAAAGGAGAAGAATTCAAAGTGAATGGTCAGAGATTAAAGCATTACTTTGGAGGGAAGATAATTGAAGACTAACTCTAGGTTCTGAGTTAAAGAAGAATTTTGTTGAGACAAGAGAATCATAGCAGCAAGTCCAGCTAAGGACTCAAAACTGAGCAGCTTTGTTGGGAGGCAACCCATACAATATTTTATTTTATGTTTTATAGTAAGTGTGTTTAGAGATTTTAAAATTTTAGTTAGACTTGTGTGTTGTTCTCTTGTTTTAAAATTTTTTGAGTGTTTTTGCTAGTCGGTGAGGTATACTTAGAAATGGAGTCTTCATATTACTTCAATATGCACCTGAGGAACATAAAGGGAAGTATTATACTCTCTAGGTAAATTGAGTCAATCAAAGGAGACTAGAAGTTGCAGGAAAATAGGGATAAAACATTGTTTATAGAGATCTGGAGATTTTATAGGCCACGACAAGGTTTGAATTGATAACATGAGAACTAAGAAAATTTCGTGTCATAACCTGAAGCCTTGTGTCAGAACAAACTAAAGGTCGCTGACATTAATTCTGAGTCCGCGACGGCATGTGTGAACCTAAATGGCCCGAGTGTAGACACGGTGTCCGCGACAATAGAAATTTTTATCGCGACCGAGATTATGCGAGGAAGAGAAGGGTATGTGAAGGCATCAGTTTATTTGTCACGACCACACTTGTAGTCATGACAAACCTAAGTAGGTTGCGACCAAGATTGTTTAAATCATAGTAATTGTAGGTTTTAAACATTTTGTCTGAGGCGTCGCAACATTAAAAGAGGTACTTATTGTTTAACAGTGTCTTACCTTAGACATTAATGTTGTGACATTCCAAAAAACAATTATATCATTGAGCCCATCAATAAGAAAAGGTTGAAGCTGAAAAGCCATTTTATTCCAAGACTTCAATCCAGTTGCATCCTTACCCAATCTTCCATTCTCTTTCTCTCTTCGAATATCAAAACCCTAGATTCCAGAGTCTGAAAAACCCAACTTAAAAAAAAACCTTGTCGATGGTAGAAAACCAGAACCTTGTTCCCAATCTGAGTGAGATGATGAATGAATATGCTCATGGGGAGGAAGAGGTTCACCTGGAACCTCAACCTGGGACAATCATAACTGAATAACCAGAAGCCCAACTTCAAGCGGGAGAACCAGCTAAGGAAGGAAGGAAAGCAAAGACGAGAGGTAGTGAGGCATGATGTTGAATCGAGAAGGTGATAAGGACTTTGTCTACGTGAGGCTCATGCTTTGGAACAGAGTATTCGCTAATAAGGGTTTCATGTCGGTGAAAGGGGGTTTGAGGCTTATTTCCTTTTTTAGAAAATAATAGAAAGAAGGTTGGGATTTCTTCTATAAGCACAAGGCACTTGGCTTCGCTGCTCTAGCAAGAGAATTTTACTCAAATATGGTGGAGATGAAGGAGGACTCTGTGTATGCACGAGGGGTTTGGGTTCCTTTCAGGCACAAGAGAATTAATGAAGTATTTCAGCTGAAGGAACTTAAACATGGCTCAAAATTCAAGAAGTTGGATGAAAAACCAGACAAATAAACCTGTTAACAACTGGACAGGGAAAGTGGGAGGCAACGAAGAAGAACCAGTACCGGGCCAATAGAGGCTCTCGCAAAGGAGGTAAGGTTTGGTTATTTCATCGCATCAGTTAATAATCCCAACTAGCTTACTTATGCTATGTCGAGGGAATAAGCCATAATTTTATATGCAATCTTGAAAGGGATATAAAATTAATATGAAATACGATCGAAGGCTCCGTTAGGGCTATCGTCGACAACAAAGAGGGTTAATTCCCTACCCAGCAACCATCACCAGATTATGCATCTTGGCTGGAGTGAAGGGATCATGGGAAGAAGAAGAAGTATGCCCTAGATTCTCTCCTCTAACCCTGATTGGGGTAACAAAAGGGCCAAGAAATAAAAAGCATAAGGGAATAATAGGAATTGGGGAAGTAGAGGCACATAGAGGGGAGAATGATAGCATGGACATCGAAAATTTCCTAGAAAAAGCTCCTCCAACAGAAGAAGAGGAGGAAATGTAGTGTAGAATGAGCCCACTAAGTCATTCATACCTTGATATGAGAGAAAATTTTCCTGAGCCTACAGAGAGCTCCAGAATAAATAAAGGAACTGCTGAAATAATGGAAATGTTAATATCAATGAAGAAAGATATGGAAGATAGAGAAAAGAAGTGGGAGATGATTAGTACCCAAAAAGTGCTATTTTGAACCCTATATTAGATAGGTTTTGAGTGCTTTTTGTGCACTAATCATGTCATTTATGCCAATTGAAGTGTTCAAGTCTTCTTAGTATCACTTATGCCGGTTAGAAGTTATTTTTGGTTGTTTTGCAGGTTTTTGCGCACTTTGGGAGTTCAATATCGAGTCAAATGATGAATCACGAAGATTGATCCCAATTGTCAACCATCAATCAGACCAAAAATCAAAGAAAGAATGAAGGCAAAGTGATGGAAATCGATGCAGGAGAGGACAGGAAGCAATGCAGTGAAGATCAGCAAATCCCAGGAATTTCGCTAAGATTGCGAAAATTTGGCCCGGATGCGAATTTATTTGGGATTGCAAAATTTCACAACCTTAAGCGAAAGTTCGCAACCTTATTGAAATTACCAATTTTTGCTAGACACCAGGGTTTTCGCTAGGCACTGTTCCTACCTAAATTTCATGTTTTCGCTACTCACATAAATTTCGCTAAGCTAGCGAAATTTAGCCTATGTGAGAATTGCCAAGCCTTAGCGAAATTTTCTATTTTAAGCTGTCGTAGTGTTCGCTACCTAGCGAAAATTCTTGATCTAAGCGAAATTCAGCACAACCTCGTCATGTTTTGTAATTAATGCTTAGTAGACTTCAAATTTGGTGTATTACTCTCTTGTCCCACTAAAATTAGCCAAATTGTTAGGCTTTATGGTATTTTCATGTATTGAGGGTAAGCTATATAAGCCCCTCCTTTTTGTAACCTAAGCGACAACAATTTGGGGAGAAGAAATTTGTAAGTTTTTCATTTTTTATAAATAAAGTCTCGTATTTTTAGTTAGGGTTTGCTTTTCTCTCTTCTCTCTCCTCTTTTCCTTATTTTCTTGGCTGCCTGAGCACCTCTTAAGGATGACAACTCCAAGAGTGCTTGGCTAGAAAGCCTCCTTTCTTTGAAGAGGAAGGGAAGCTAGCTTGGTAGTGGGGCATATGCATGTTGTCTCTTGTGTTAAAGAAACTCACAGTCACGTATTTATGGCCCTCGTCTTCTCAAATTAGGGTTGAATAGCATTTAATGTTATTGATTTGGCCAATACTCTCCATGCTAGGATACGGTGTATACTTATTGCTAGATACTGCTTGTGGTTTTTAGATGGTCTTCTGAGCCCCGCGAAATGATGTTTAATGTTGAGGTTTCACCTTTGCCAGAGGCCATAGATGCATGTTACTGTGTTAACTCAAATAGGAGTTGTTTTTAGGGTGAGGTTTGCTAGTTAAACATAGATCCGGTTGTGGCTTGGACTACTTGTCATAACACGAGGATAAAGCCCGAGGACGGCTTGTTTGCCCTAAGTTGCAAATTAGTGACCTAAATCTTCAAAGTTAACTTTTCACACTTCATTTCGGTTTTCTGAGTTAATCGATTTTCAAACTCATCACTTGTTTTTGAAAAATCCAAAAAGTCAAATAGAAAGCCTTACTTCTTGCACTTATGCAAATCATTCCTAGGATGAAAACCCATCCCGTGTTCGACCTAGACCACTATCTGCGGTAGCTTGACTACGATGTAGTAGGAACAGGTGTATATAAATTTTGTTGATTTTAGCTTAGCCCTCTTGTGGCCTGCGAATCAAATGGGCGCCGTTGCGGATGGTGCCAAACTACGGATGATGGGTAAAGTGTAGTTGTGATCAACATCACAAGTAAGGTAATCTTTTTAACTCTTTTGAAACCCGATTCTGCGATGCTTGCAAGTTTTCATCACTTTGCGGCTAACTACTTTGTTTTTGTTTTATATACTCTGATCGGGTTTATTTTAGCTAACCACAACCTTTTTGCAAGTTGGTTTGTGCTCTTTGTTGTGTCTCAGTTTACATTATATGATTGTGTATCACCGATCTTTGGAGACGAGAGGAACTCAGGAAATTGCATAGAATCGGTACACAACTTGACCCAGTCAGTGAAGTCGGTGTACCTGCGATACCATGGATCCTTTGCACGAAGAACAACGAGTCGGCACGGAACCCGATGAATCCATGACCTAGAACCATGAGGGATGCATCCACCCTCCTAGGTTAGTGCCCCATCCTTGTATCATTCCTCTGCTTGAAGATGTATGAGTGAGGCCATATTTAGTACCCCTACTCCCCACATATCATGGTATAGAAAGGCTGAAAATCCATCGCTCATATTATGGATTTTGAGGAGGTTTGCACTACCTTTAAGGAAGGTATGATGGACATGGATTTGCTAAAGGCTGAGAAAGCATTTCCATTGACCCTAAAGGACAAGGCCCAGATTTGGCTAAACTCAGGGCCTAGAACCATTAGAAGTGAAAATTTGTGGCGGCAGGCTGCGAGGCCCGGAATTCACGAAGAAGTTCTTGGTGCTCATAAGACTAATAATTTGAAGAGACAAATTTACACCTTTGCAGCTCAGGATGGTGAGAGGTTTTATCAGTGTTGGGAGAGATTTATGGAGACTATAAGTGCATGCCCACACCATGGGTTTGATACTTGGATGTTGGTGAACCACTTCTATGGTGGTATGTCTCCTGCCATGAGGCAGCTTTTGGAAACCATGTGTGGAGGAGACTTTCTAAGTAAGCATCCGGACGAAGCCATGGATTTTTTAAATTACGTGGCTGAAACTTCTAAGGGTTGGGATGAGCCTAACCCTAGAGAATTGGAAAGGATGAGACCCACAGTTAACCCAAGGGGTGGGATGTATGCACTGCCAGAAGAAATAGAAATGCGAGCTAGGATTTCCAGCCTTTGCGAGAAAGTGGAGGAGCTTGAAGACGAGCAGCTCCCGAGGTGCATGCGATTCTGAAAATCCTGCACGGAGTCCAATCCTTGCACCATTTCCAATCCTGTGCACCCGGTAGAGACCATGTCCTATTGCCTGCGGTGAAGGGTTTGATGTCGAGAATGTGCAAACAACGTAGACAATGCAAGCCACAACAATCGAAAATGCTCCATATGGTGGCCGCCTCTGATTCCAGTTGGAGAATCTCCTAACCTCTCATGGGACCCAACCCCCTGCCTATGTACCCCGGGTGCCAAACCTCGATTTGGTTTCCCCCTCACGATCCATGACAACCATCATCCTCTTCTGAGTAGAACAAGCCATATTGAATTTGAGTAAGGTGGTGGGCAGCTTTGTTGAGGAACAAAAGGAATCAATGTGCAGCGGCACAAAGGATTGATCTTGTAGAAATTACCTTGAATAAGAGAATAGATGGGCTTGAGCAATCTCAACCAGAAAATTGACAACCTACAGTATTCAATCACCAAGATCAACGAGTTGCTAGAGATACAAGATAAAGGAAGTTTCCATCACAAACACTTCCAATCGAGGAATTCATGAGGTAAGTCATCAAAATTCAGGAATGGATGGAAGTTAAGGCTATAATTACGAGGAGTGGAAAAGAGGTTGATCAACCCATGCCAAAGCCTGTTGAAGAATCAATCAAGGAGAAGAATTGCGATGCAGGCATATTCTCCTAAAGGAGGATTCAATGAAATCTGTATACCACCTCAGTTTCCTGAGCACTTAGAGGTAAGAAGAAGGCATCTCAGCAAGCAGGCATTTTAGAGGTCCTAAGGCAAGTGAAGGTTAACATACCTCTTTTGGACATAATCAAACAAGTCCCTGCTTATGCAAAATTTTTGAAAGATCTTTGCATAATTAAGAAGGGATTAGGCATTGAGAAGAAGGCATTTCTCAGGCAAATTGATTACCATAATCAAAGCAAATACCTGTCATATCTGAGGATCAGGATCTCCCACAATTTCGAGTCAATATTGGTGGGAAGTGCATAGACAAATCATTGCTTGATTTAGGAGCAGTGTGAATCTAATGCGCAGTATTCGATTATCTGGCTGATTAGGTTTTAGGTGAACTTAAACCTCTGACATCACACTTTCATTGACGATAGATCGGTGAAAATCCACTAAGGGGATAGTTGAGGATGTATTGGTGAAAATAGACAAATTCTACTACCGGTGGAATTTTGTAGTGCTTGACAACGAGCCAATTGCAAATGAACGATCATGTACCCGAACATATTAGGAAGACCATTTTTTTGGCCACAGCCGATACAATCATCAATTGCCGAATGGGTCGTACAACTTACCTTTGGTAACATGACCTTGGAGTTGAACATCTTTCATTTGAACAACAAACATGAGTTGCTAGAAAATGAAAATCATATAACTGGTGAAGTTGTTTCAAATGGTCAATGTGCAGGAAAACAAAGTGCTCAGGGAGTGCGGGGAGTAATCGAAGCCCGAGGGAGATGAAGGAAATTTTGGTCTGCCATCAGCACCTCTTGCCAAACCAATTGCTCAATTAAAAAAGCTTCATCGTGAGGACCACTTCAACAATTGGACATCGGCTTCATGGAGTCATCGGGGCTACTGCGGGGGGTTGAGGAGATCATTCTCCTTAACCCCCCTTGAGTAATTTTGAGATTTTGAAGCGGTTGGTGTTTTCCAAACCGAATTACGAGTTCATAATTTTGCCTTGCATCTTAAGTTAGTTAATTTTGATAATTTCGGTTATTGTTAGTAAGTTTCCCTAAATTAGTAGTTTTAACTTTTTTAGTAATTTTGTTTATATACTATAGTATTGTGTATTAAATTTTAATTATAGTTTTATCTGATAATTGTCATTATAATTTTATTTCTTATAATTTCAATATTTAACTTCTTGGAAATTTACCGTTATGTAAGTGGAATAATCGGTTTGGGCCAAATTCGCACAAAAATAGCGGGTGTAAGGAGACCTTCGGCTACCGTAACGCCTATTTAAACACAGGAGGTTTGTCCATTTTGCCACTTCACATTCTCCCTCCCAGCGAAGCCACTGAGTCTTCGGCCTCTTGCCACCGCCGTCTTTGCCAGCTATGGGAGTTGCGCCTGTTATTGGCTGCCGGTCTGTTGCCACATATAGCCCTACACATCCTTGCCTTGCCTAAATCCAGGTCGACCTGGCTAGGGACAGTGACTCGATCCCGGAGCCTCCTTCTTGCTTTGTGCCCGGTAGCGTAATCACCACGACGAGCCACAGTCTTCTTTGCCGCCATCCTACTTGCACGAGCACCCTCAGACCACGGTAGTAGCCTGGCATTTCGAGTCTCTGTTTGAGCCGTGCGAGCGACCCACACATTTCCGACCTCTGTCGTGCCTTGGGTCCGCGATCCTTTAGCCGCTAGTTCGCTCACGGCCCGCGCACACACCTCTGCTGAGTTCGGGACCCTCAGTCCTTGGTCCATCTATTTTGCCACGCTGTAAGCGGTTGATCCTCTGAGGCTTTATTTGGCTATTCTGAGCCGGTGTGACTGCGGTCAGTGAGCTCTGGATTCATCTACTGTTTGAGTGATTCGATGCGCCTCTAGAGCCTCAGTTCGGGTATTAGGTCACGTAATTACATTTTCGGTGGTAGAGCCCTCTTCGAGTAGTATTAGTTGTTCGGTATAGTTCGTACTCGGGGTGGGTCCGCGATGACCGTGCATTGGAAGTTCGGTACACGAAGCGAGAAGGCTGGCCCGGCAGATCTGACCTCGATACCATCACCGGTCCCCCGGCGTGAGAGCGGGATTCGTGATGCTCGGACACGGATGGGACACGGGCCTTCATCGCTGGCTGCCGGAGGAAGGGTTAGGAGGCTCGGCCTTCCATGGCCCGCATCGGGCCCAGGAAGTCATCTTCTTCTCGACCTCGTAGTCTGATCACATCGGCTAGAGGCGACTTTCATCCACCCCCATTGTCGCTTGCCTCGAAGGGGTCGCTTGGCCATTGTTTGTGGGAACCCCATTCGGGAATGTGCGACTCTCCATCGTGAACCGTTCCATCGAGAGGGTCGTACTTTCTGGCGTCCGCTTACTAAGGGCCTGATCGAGATCTGGAGTCCATGAGGTTGATCGAGGAGTATTCACTATTACCTTTCATGACTCGGCGGCATACTACCCAGTGGTGTTTGCGAGTTTACCACTCGATGACCTCTAAGGAAGCGGTCGGTCCGCCCAGGCTTCGATTCGACATCGATGATCGCCCGTGTACCGAGAAGCGGCGGATATTACGCTGACTTTGGGCTGCGCCGCCCGCGCTGGTCGGAGGGTTACCGAGGCGTGGGCTCACCGCCTCATAGGGAGATGGTCAGAGCCTTTGGCCGGAGACACCCTTTCTTGGTCGGTGTTTTCTTGCGGAGCTGACTTAGCCTCGAATCATGGCGTGCGACCATCTATTTTAAATGCAGGCTTATTCCCTCTGCAGCATTATGTGCAGAGGAGGGGAGCCATCTTGGAGGCTCTTTATCGGATCTCGGAGGGATTTTGGTTCAGTCCCTACTGATCTGGTGATGGCCTCTCTTTATGGATCGAGGAGGTCAGCCGGAAGGACCTAGCGTGACGAGAGAGCACTTCCATTACTTATGCCGAGACTCCTCTGCCATGTTCTCGAGCATCTGGGATTTCCAGCGGAGCCCAGGATTGAGATGAGGGTCCGATGCCCTCTAGTGCTGTCAGTGGAGCGGGTGATGACTATGCCCGTATCTTTTCACCTCGAGACGGCGGGACCGGGGAGGAGTCTGGTCAGTGGTTGAGGACTCCCACGAGGATATGCACGCCCCCAGACACGTGATGCAGTCCGGCTACCTGGATGTCACCTCCATCTCCTCCTCGTGAACTACATCAGCAGTGCTGCGGGTGATACACCCGACCCGTCTGACCATTTTACCGTTCGGCCGGATTACATTCATGCCCATTTCACAGAGATGGGCGGGTGTGATGGATACCATCTGCTCACTAAGCGATACAGGCGGTAGGTCGAGAGGGTGGCGGTGTCGCCTCACATGCTTCGGTCGGATCATGACGCACTTGGGCCTTATCGTGTTCTGATCGAGAGAAGGAGCCCACCACGGAGCGCGACCCTATTTGGATGTTTTGGCGGTGACGGCGTGACTTGGACCCACCACCACCACGGTAGTGGGGTGGTTAGGTTTCTTTATGATTTTGTATAGTTACCGGTTTATCAAAGCGCCTCTGGTACGATTAGGATTCATGTATTAGCCATAGTAGGCAGTGATATTTTTGTATGTTTAGCTTTGATATGCATGTACTAGCCACTTTGGCTATATCAAAAGCTATTCAGTATATATATATACAAACTTTTGCATACCATGTTTTGTGCCTTTACCATGTATATTTGTTTTTCTTTCAATTGAACAATTGAATTGCTAAGTGGACAATTGAATTGCTTTGTTGAAATTGAATCCTTTGTTTTGTCACCTTTATGTTAGAGCAAATTCCATGCTTGAATCGGTTTTGAGTGGGTTAACGTTCCGGCATGCTCAACTTGAAAATTTCTCTTATGCTAATTCACACCTTTGCACTCAGTTGTTTCAATAGGTGTGAATTTGTTTTACTTCGCTTTCTCTTTGCATAGCCGGCCTTAGGTATGTTGGCGACCTAGGATAGGTTTGTGTTACACTACTTGAAGACCAATGTTGTCTTCCAAAAGAAAAAGAAAAGCAAAAGAAAAAGAAAAAGAAAGAAGAAAAAGAAAAATAAAGTCAGTGAAGTTTTGCCTTGAAAACTTAGAGCACGGTCTGAGGGGTGTATGGCGAAGCCTTTGAAGCAGGTGCCTTAAACCTTAATTGGTTGGGAGTCATCGATTTGAGTGTTCGTTACATGGGTGGATAGGTAGAGTCCTAGCAGTGTAGGTGCTTGATTTTCGAAGTCATTCGGAGTTCGGGGTGAAGCCTTTAGAGTTTGTGGTCAGTGATCCTTTTGGCTTGATGCTCTAAACCTTAATTGGTTGGGAGTCATCGGTGAATCCCCGTTACACGGACTTTGGTGAAGTCGAATTTTAAGCATTGCATCCTACGATTAATAGTTGAAAAAAAAGAAAGAAGTGCGTAACTATCCTTGTCTAGGTTGTTCAGCAGCTTAAGGCCATGTCAGTGCTAGGTTGGGGGGAGAGGGACTAAATTTTGCAATTTATTGGCGTAATCACAGTTATATAAGAACCATTAGACTTAGGTGGAAATTCAAGTTAGAATCATGGAACCAATATTGACCTAAATTGTTCTTGTATGGTTTGGCTCTTTCATGTCGGTTTTCAAACTTGGTGTCATTTTTCGAGTTTAAGATCTTGTTTATATGTACATAAACCCATAGCTTTTTGAAAATCAACACATGCATCTCCCTTTTTGTTTTGCATTGCTAAGGGACTAGCAGCGTTTCGAGTTAGAGGGTGTGATTAGTACCAAAGTGCTATTTTGAACCCTATATTACTTAGATGAGTTTTTGGTGTTTGCATCAATGTGTTTGTGTAGTGAAGTGTTAGTCTTCTTAGTATCATATGCCGATTAGAGTTATTTTGGTTGTTTGGTTTTGCGCACTTTGGGAGTTCAATATCGAGTCAAATGATGAATCCGCGAAGATTGATCCCAATTGTCAACCATCAATCGGACCAAAAATCAAGAAAGAATGAAGGCAAAGTATTGGAAATCGATCTTGATGGGGGCGAGAAGCAATGCGTGGTCGGCCAAATCGGGAATTTCGCTAAGATTGCAAAAATTTCGCTGGGATTGCGAAAATTTTGCAACCTTAGCGAAAATTTCGCAACCTTCGCGTAATTACCAATTTTCGCTAGACACCGGGGTTTTAAGCCAAAGCCTTTGTTCTAGCGAAATTTCATGATTTCGCTACTCACATAAATTTCGCTAAGCTAGCGAAATTTCGCTAGCTAGCGAAATTGCCAAGCCTTAGCGAAATTTTCTATTTTCGCTATGCATGGTGATTTCGCTACCTAGCGAAATTCTTCAATCCTAAATTTCCTTTGCCTCGTCATGTTTTGTAATTATGCCAACCGACTTCAAATTTGGTGTATTACTCTCTTGTCCCTAAAATTAGCCAAATTGTTAGGCTTTATGGTATTTTCATGTATTGAGGTGGCCTATATAAGCCCCTCCCTTTTTGTAACCCTAAGCAACAATTTGGGGGAGAAGAAATTTTGTAAGTTTTCATTTTTGTAAATAAAGTCTCGTATTTTAGTTAGGGTTTTGCTTTCTCTCTTCTCTCTCCTCTTTCCCTTATTTTCTTGGCTGCCAAGCACCCTGCTTGGGGATGAATGACAGAGATGCTTGGCTAAGCCTCCTTTCTTTGAAGAGGAAGGAAGCTAGCTTGGTAGTGGGGCATATGCATGTTGTCCTCTTGTGTTAAAAGCTACAGGTACTGTATTTATGGCCCTCATCTTCTCAAATTAGGGTTGAATAGCATTTAATGTTATTGATTTGGCCAATACTCTCCATGCTTTAGGATACAGTGTATACTTATTGCTAGATGCACTGTGGTTTTTTAGATGGTCTTTACGAGCCCTTTGAAATGATGTTTAATGTTAGGGTTTCACAACGTAGAGAGATATAGATGCATGTTACCTGTGTTAGCACTCAAATAGGAGTTGTTTTTAGGGTGAGTTTCTTCCAGTTAAACATAGATCCAGGTTGTGGCTTGGACTATGGAGTTGCTTGTCATAACGCGAGGATAAAGCCCGAGGACGCTTGTTTGCCCTAGGATTGCAAGTTAGTGACCTAAATCTTCAAAGTTAACTTTCACACTTCATTTCAGCTTTTACAGTTAATCAATTTTCAAACTCATCACACTGTTTTTGAAAAATCCAAAAAGTCCAAATAGAAAGCCTTACCTTCTTGCACTTATGCAAATCATTCCTAGGATGAAAACCCATCCCCGTGTTCGACCCTAGACCACTATACTGCAGTAGCTTGACTACGGCAGTAGTAGGAACTTAGGTGTATATAAATTTTGTTGATTTTAGCTCAGCCTACTGTGGCACGAATCAGGAGAGACATCAGTATATCGGAGAAGAATTCTTAGAGGCTGATCTTAAAAGAAAAGAACAACAATGGGAGCAAAATTTGAAGCAGAAAGAAGAAGAGTGGAAGGAAGAGATGGACAGAAGGGAGAAAGAACTGCTAGAAAAATGAAGGCCAGCTTGGAAGTGTTCTACAATAATCAATTCAACAGAGATGCAGAATTACTAACAATTCTAAGGAAAAGAGAAGCTGAAATGGAAGGCAATATGTTAAAAAAGATAGAAGCCTTCAAGTATCTTTATAAAGAGTAGTTCAAGGAGTTTGGTAGGCTAATGAAAGAAAGAGATAAGGAGTTGGAGGACAATGATGTCTACAGGAGAAAATTTTGGCATGAGAGCCTGGATATGATCAATACTAATTTGTCAAATATGCTAAGTTGTATATCTGAGTTAGAGAGCACAATGAATAAAGTGGGCCATAACCAAGATCAATTGATCACTCTTGTGGAGTTCACAAATGATCTATGCACCACTGGAAAAGAAGAGTCCACTGATAAGAAAAGACCAGACATCACCTTCTCAAAATTTTCTCCCTGTTTGGCAAGCTTTGACATTGATCCTCCCAATATCATACCTACCAAATTCTATAAGAGAAAAAAGTGAATTCTCACAAATTCTTCTCTTTTCCCTTCTTTAATTGTATTCTTTCTTCACCATTAATAGAAGCCCAGTATAATTCATTGAAAGTGTCTTGTGATTTGTTCTTCTGATCTGATAATTTGGTTTTGTTGCTCTCAATAATGTTGCAATTAGAACATGTATGTTGTTGACTACTTAATTGGGATTGGGTGGTTGCATGAGTTTGAGAAAATGAATTGTTTTTGGATGCATTGATTTGATTGAGTAGATTAGGTTGCTTGTGTCATTCTTTGTTGTCACGAAAGAAATGATTTATGTATTGAAGCTTTTAATGGTGAATGGCCTTTTGACAACCCACTTCGATCGCTCTCTAAGAATATTGTAGCCAGAGAAATGGGAGTAGGTTTCATTGAACTGAAATAATAAGTTGTAGTTTTAGTTTGAATTAAGCTAAAATTGTAGAATTGGGAAGGAGTACACAATTGAAAGAACAAATAAGATGGTTGAATCTATGTGTACAAACAGTTAAGTTAGTACAAATCTTGGAAAAACAATACACATGGCCAAGTAAGTCCTTAACAATTTGAGAAAGATTGAGGACATGTACAGGATGATTCTGGAGTCAATAGCACAAGGTCCTAGAACTTGTTAGATTATTGGTCGAGAAGAAATCCTAGACAAAAACAACTAAAAAGAAATGATAGAGGCCATCTTTGGAAGTTTGAACCTTTTTCAAGCCTACCCTCATTATATGCAGTTGCATACACTCTAGTTCCATGCTTTAAGCCAAAATGCCTAATTTCTTCAATACACATCAATTAGAAACCAAGATCCTCTTCTTTAAGCTAATCCTGCAGCAAAGAACCCTAAATTACGCAAATTTCAAGACAAGAACTGTAAATATGGGAACAAGTTTGGGGGAATATATTTCTTTTGGATTACAAGGAAGGATGAGGAAAAACCAATTGGAAGACTAAAGATGAAGAAAAGAAGTCAAAAAGGGGTCTTATGGCCTATCTCTCTTGAACAATTAAGTTCTCAAGGGTGTTTCAACACCTAGTACCCTAATGCCAACTGGTATGGGGTTACTAACTTGAAGTTCTTTAAGAGTGATGGCCACAATAAGACAAAACATTGCACACTATTCTAAATCTTTAACGAAAAAGAAATAAAAGAGTTCGATTAAGACTAGATTGATAAGTTTGAAAGTGGCAATCGAAAGAGACCCTGATATGCGAAGATGCACCAAAATGGTTGGGAATTATGAGGATTTACATCAGTATGAAGGAAAAGGATGAAAGAGAAGGGCAATTATGCAGATGGAAAGAATGGAATCTGGGTAATTTACAGCCTAAATTTTCCAATTATCTACCCTATTACCCAAGCCTAACATTACAAGCTTAAAAGACCTCCTTAATCTTGAAGGTTGGATTTGCCTACATTAGTGGAGATAAATATGAAAAACAAGCATATGGGACTTTGACTAATTTTCCAAGGAGAATCCCAAAAGATTAACTAATCTAACAAGGAGAAGGACCCGACACACACCCATAGAGCAAGGATCAATCACCCAGGCTGTTTATAGTGTGGAATTCATCGGTTATTGGTAATAGAGGTTGAAACTATTCCTTTTTCTTAGTTAGCGAAGTTGAAATAATATTATAACATATTTCAAGTCTAATATTAATTCGGAATCGAGGAAAAGATTGTGGTATAGAGAAGAAAATTGTCCTTAAAAATGAGGGTTCAATTGTTTGAGGACGAGCAGGCTATTTCTTTCATACTACTTGGGGACAAGCAAATTTTAAGTTTGGGAATTTGTTGAGTAAAAAACTCATTGATTTTTTAATCCATTTTATGACACGAGTTACCATATAATTACTTATTATTATGCAAAATATGGAGACCTTACCAAATTTATGTTTTGCAGATTTTCTGAAAAATTGACAATTCCCGATGGAAAAGATTTATATGAAGTTAAGGTAGCTGGGTCTGACGGACTTGTGAGGCCGCGACGAGGGATTCCTCGGATCAACGGTTTTAAGTCACGACCTGGACTAAGCATGTTGCTACAAATCGCGACAAAGACCTCGGGTTGCGACGGAATCGAGAGTCCACGACAAAGTGATCTTGAAGGACGAGAGAATGTTGCGACAAGAGAGAGTGCAGACGAGAGAAAAAAGCTTGAAAAAAGGATCTTGTCGCGACATCGTTCTGGATGTCACGAATCGAAAATAAGACAACTCTTGTCGCGACAGAAAAATGATGTCGTGATGAGATATTGCTTCATAAGTGACAAGAGATACCGATGAAGGATTTTCAAGTTGCGACGTGACAAGATGGAGTCATGACCAGTCGCGACAAAGAGGCTTTGAGTCGTGATAAGAAGAAGTCTAGGTCGAAGCGAAGATGTTGCGACGAGAAAAGTTATCTTTGAGGCGAAGAGGTTTCAAAGAAAGATCTGGCATTTGCGGCACCATCACGTATGTCGTGACGCAAAGAAAACAACTTTGGTACTTAGCGGATAATTGATGTCCGCACGTGAGAATGGTTGTAATGAAATTTGGAAGGTCACCCTGAGGAATTTCTTTGTTGCGACAAAATACAAGTTGAAGACACCAGTTGAGGTCGTGACATTGATTTCATGTCACGACATGAAAATAGGATGAACAGTTACAAGTTGTTGCAACTAAGTTTGAGAAACTGTAATAAAAGCAAAGGTGAGAAGGGAAACCATTTAGTCGCGACATACTTTCTAGGTCGCGACCAGAAATAAAAGCTGAATTGAGTAAAAACAGTTGTAACTAAGCAATGAGGTTGCGATAAGTTGGGATTTAAAAACGTATAGTCAAGTCGCGACTTGCATTTTAGGTTGCGACAGAAAGTGCAGCAAGGAAAGGTAGAACCTAGTCGCGACCTAAAGTTGCATGTCGCGACAAGGAACTAAACAGATTAGCAGTTTTGAGTCACATCTTGAATAAAGGCAGAAGACAAACAAATGATGTTGTAACATAAAAAGGAAGTTGTGACTAGGAATCAAAGTGGCTGGCAACAGAAATTGTGTCGCGACATGAAACCTAAGTCGCGACATGGAATTGAGGTCGTGACACAAATACTTAGAGACCAGAAAAAATTTTCGCAACAATAATCATTACTACTAGCAACTAAACTTGGTCATGACACAACGATTCATGTCGCGACAAAGATTCGAGGAGAAGAAGAGCTCAGGCAAAACTTATGTAAACGGCCCGAAACTAGTCATAACAAGAATCAAGGGATAGACAATAGCAAAGTCGCGACAAAGAAACTGAGTCGCGAAAACTAAATGAAGAGGCTATGAAGAATGATGTTGTGACAGAAGACATCAGGTCGCGACAACTAAATGAAGAGGCTACGAAGAATGATGTTGTGATAGAAGACATCAGGTCGCGACTCCCTACTGCCAAAAACAAAACAAAGAAGGTTGCGACAAGTAATTAAAGTCACGACAGACTTCGCAAGCTTATGACTGCAAACTCAGTCGCGACAAGCTCCTTTAGGTCGCGACTTGAACAGTGAGTTAGGCCATTTAATTTGGGGAAATCCACTTGAAGCCTTCGAATCAGGCCCAATTGCTGGAAATGTATAAATAGGTTTCTTTGAGTTAGGGGGAAGTAGCTCTTCCAGAAACCATATCCTTAGGGGATTGAAGAAGACTCACTTGTATATTTTTAGATTAGATTAGTTAGAATTGTTTTGATATTTTTTTGTTTCTGGATCTGAACCAGTAATATGATTGAATTGTGAAGCTAGATCAAATCGTTCAATCTCTTTTCCAATTACTGCTTGGAATTAATGAAGTCTAGACAATTGGAGTCGGGTTAACTCCAATTTATTACGATTCTGATAGACGTTCTTGATCAATACTCCATTGTTGATTGTGATTCAGTTTTTGAGAAGCACAGCTTCCACTGAATGGACCTATTGATTAGTTATAGTCTTTTCTGCATAAATTATAAGAAATTTCCTGGATTTGGGATTTATTTGATTGATGTTGTTCTTGAATTGATTTGTTCCCAATAGTAGTATGAATACCCTTTCAAAGAATATATCCTACTCTAATTTCCAAGAGGCCCTCTGAGTGACACACAGATGGAGATTCCTGAGAGCTTGGAACATTCAATTTGTGGATATATTAGACCAATAGTGAAGAACTAAAAAGTTTTGAGAGTTCACTTCGATAAATTTCCAATTCACTCATAGTTGAAGTTGAAGGGGATTATTTATCAATTTAAACAATCAGAGATTTCATCTTAATCTGATGGAAAGATCTTGATCTTGTGTTAGCTGAGATCTAATCAAGGAAAGGGAAAAATCCATAAGATCTAAAGGAGGAGTCATCAACCAATTTGTAGAGGTTTTGCAGTGGCCCAGACTTGGGGTGCAAGAAATCGGTAGTCTTAAGAAATGGGTATGAAGTATTGAAAAAGAAAAATATCCAGATCTTATAAAGAGTGTTTCTAAATACAAGTAGCGATTAGATCCATGTCTTCTAAAGAAGCGGGGACCTGCAATTAGTGAATTATGGAGAAATCAAAGCGCATTATTAGGCATCTTTGACAAATCAGGATAAAAAATCGGGATAGAAAATCAAAGGATTATAATGTTGAAATTAGGTTTGTTTCTAGCGGTTCTTTCTCAGTGGTCATTTCTAGTAGAGAACTGATTCAGTCCAGTTTTATTTATTTGTTTTAATTCAAATTTTATTTTAATTAGAGGAATATAATATAGGATTATCTTGTCTTTTAAATTCCAGTTTTCAAACCATTACAAGGAGGTGCAAATAGTGTGGATCTTGAGTAGTTAGGGTAGTTGATTTCAAATTCTTGTCAATCTCTAAGGGAATGGTATCTGGACTTGAATCCAATTTTTACTACTTGTATGACTTGTGCACTTACGAGTGTTTAGACTAAACTCATTTTATAATTTCCGGAACCTTAAGACCATTTTCTAATTTTCAAACTAGATCCAATTTTGGTCCCCCTTGCAAAGAGATTATGAGCTCTAGTAAGAGGTGTTAAAATTGAGTGGTTTAGTCACATACGTTATGACGAACACCAAGGGGTGGTAGGTAGTGACCACATGATGTCAGATCCCTGCTGACGAGGGCCGGGGCTCGTTATGATCATTAGGTATTGGTAGACACGCACGACCGGGGCTTGCTGCTGACAACGGTCACACTTCTTGACATAGGCGACTGCATACGCATTCATGGTTAGCCAATAGTAGACCTAGGTGTGGGCTAACGTCCTGCCGCCTGAATGATTTCAGCATACCCCATTGTGGAGCTCTTCCAAAACATACTACCCCTGCTAGTGAGTGAGGCACTTAAGGTAGGGCCTGTCTAGAGATTGTTTGTACAACTGAACGTTCACAAGTGAGAATCGAGCCACTTAGACCTGGGTCTTGTGGGCCTCAGCCTTGTTATCCGCTAGTTCACTCGACCTCAGATTGCGTGCTATTTGAGTCATCCAGGAAGGGCACCCTTCGTCTATTTCATTTACTCGATTGGAAGTAATCGACGACTCTGGATGGTTATAGACGGGTAGGAGCATTGTTTCCTTTATTAGTAGAGCTGCTGACCATGGTACACGCGTCTGCTGTTGAATCTCTTAAACGTGCTCTGGTCGCGGCGAAGTTTCCAGTCAAGGGTGACCATACTTACATACTTTGTCATGTGTTGGTTCCTTGTTTCATATTTTTCAATTTTGCCCAGCCGGTTGAAGTTGCTTCTTATGATTATTTTACGAGAGGATACGAGGTGCGAGTTAATCTCATTATGATTTCTTGGTATTCAGACTCGTTGTTTCGAAGAGAGGAAATCCAAATGTATGGCCTGCTCTATAATTTCTCTAGTTAGGGCTTTAAGTTACTCAGGTTTTACAAAGGGAGGGGCGGGTAGTGTGAGTACCGTGGCCTTTAGGTCCAGACCCAATACTCGATAAGCCCAACGTGTGCCTAGGCACACCACTTGGCTCGCCTCATGGAGCGGCCCGAGACGGCCCACCATATTAAAACGATACTGGAACCAACCAGAAGGTGGAGTGTTGGAACGATGCAGGATCCGGAGTCCCTCGGTAGGCCACCTACGCATATGGAGGAGTGTGTTATGGATAACTATATTAGGGAGGAAATCACGCGTAGGATGTTATCCATGGATACTCCGTGTTGAAATCTCATATGTCTAAAGCATTAATCCTTATGAGGAAAAACTAGTCCTTGATAAGGAAAGAGAAATCTTATCACCAAAATCATGAGATTTTCTTTCCTAAAATAAAGGAGAAATTCGAGTATAAAACAAAGACCACCCCCACCCTTCCCCCCCAAGGGAAAGGTAAGGCAACTCCAACTCTGCTAACTCCCTTCATTCTCATCTCAACCCTTTTGCTAACTTAATCATTGGAGAGGCGGTCGACACACTGCTGTCGAACCCCCTTTTTTGGAGGTTTATATTGCGTCGTTGATGCCTCGGAGGTCAGACGATTCATGTAACGAAAATTGGTGCTGTTTGTGGGAATCGAATAAAAAGTCTCATCGACGACGTGCAAGGGCTTGGCTTCGATGACTATCCAGTAGCTCCGACGGTTCCCCTCCCCACATCTAATTCGTTTGACACGGGTGCAATTTACTAGCAACCTGGTGATCCAGTCGCCCGGAGATCAATTTCTTCATTTTCGTCAAGACATGGAGAAGAAACAGGAGGAACAAGCAAGACAGATGAGGAAATTGTAGGATCGCATTGAACATCTGCAACGTGAAAACGATCGTTTGCTGGCCCAGGTAGAAAAAAGACGCGATCTTGACGAAAGAGACTTGCAAGATAGCGATCAAAGCAAAGGCGCCCGATCACTTTCGTAATAAAGAAAGAGGCCCATGCGTCCTTGACCGCGTAGATACCCCGATGGAAGCGAGTTGTCTCGAAAGCGGCTCGCCCAGGCCTCTCCCTCTATAAAAAATAGCGAGAATTTAGGTCACGCGCTAGAGGCAAACGCTTGCATCGCCCTGCATTCAGCAACACCGATAGTGACACATTCCTCCGGAAAAGAAGAGAAATAGGCCGAGGATAGAACTAGATAAACGGAGTGCGGAGCAGCGTATATATTACCCATAGGGCATTGTAAAACCTAGAAAATTCTATTTTCACAAAAAAGGGTAAATGGTAATTTCAGTCAAATTCAGAATTTTCTAGATCTCGGATGACAAAGCCGAGGACTTCACGGGTTGGAGTCGTCTCGTGAAATCTAGCTACCACGTCGGGCCGTCGAATTAGAGACCGGTCGGAATTTCATGTTTCGGGCATCGGGTGTCGGGTGTAGAGTAAAGCCGAGCACAATGAAAGGCATGATGTGACAAAGTGCATCTTGCAATAGCCTTATGTGACACATGTTACATGATTAGAGAGAGGATGAGATGAATGGCTTATATTAAAGCCATGTGTCAAAAATCGAGCGAATGAGTAGGGAATTAATGAAGTGAAATGAGTATAAAACCGAAAAAATGAATAGTCATCTTCTCGTTTTGAAGTTACAAAAGGCAATGAGGTGCAGGAGGTTGGGTTTTCAAATTTTAGTGAGAGAGAGAGTGCCTTCTTTCTAGATTTCGATCGTTCGGACCCAGTTGGTTCGCCTTCGGGCGAGTAAGGTTGTTCTGGCGGCGAGGCTGCACGTGGACACCGGTTGGTGGGTTCTGAGCAACTCGAGAGGTGGTCTTCTCTTTGTGTTATTAACTGGGTTGGGCGTGTGAATGGTTAGGGATATTTTAAGGCTTGGATGCCCGTGTTTGCGGTCTCGAAATGCTTGAGCCCAGGGCGAGAAGATCCCCTAATGTGGTACGTGAGCAGTGCCGACCACAGGGTTTCAGCATTCACGTGTATGATATGTGATTTTACGTGTTTTGGGTGATTGAGATGAATTACTTGATTGGTTAATTAGCCTATGTGAGGCTAATTTTGGTGTTATTAGTTTGCAAATTGAATAACATGATTTATGTGAGGATTAATTATGCTAGTATATACATGTTTTATATATTAGCATGAATTGTTTGGAGTTATTAATGAGAATTAATATGTTAATGCATGTAATTAAAATGTATTAACATGATGTGTAGAGATATAAAAATATAATTGTGTGTAAGCGTTGGGAAATGATTGTAATTAGTTAATTAGAGTTAATTTTGATATTATTGATGATTAAATATTATGTGGCATATATCTCATTTGTTAATATATGTAGAATTATATATTGGCATGTGGTTTGAGAATAGCATAATGCATTTCATATGCAGGGGTGAGATACGTGCCTCTGATAGACGGAATTACAGGCGGCGGGGCGCGCGAGTCAAATCAGTTGGCCATAAACTATATATATTAGGAGGGCGGGTTGTGACCGGTGCCGTCAGGCGCCAGCCGGAAGAAGCTTTTGAGAAGCGACCACGGTCGAGGCTCGAGTAAAGGTACGCCATATCCTTTCCTATGATACAACGGACTTGTTAAATGCAGTCTTCAGCCGGATGAAGCTTTTCTCTCACAGATGTTGAACTAATTAGGATGAATCTCTAGAGTTCAGCGGCACAGCCAAACCATAGCCTTTGGGTGACATCACACTTCTGTATAAAGACGATCGCCCAGCGGGTTTTGTTAAGCGGTCATCGAAGACACAGGGCCTTACAATTGCATAGTAAGTAGAACACAGGCTGCGCTCGGCGAAGGTTGTCCCTTGACATATCATCAGGATAGTGTGGGTTATTTGACCCGATGAGGATGCGGAGAAGCCCAGTTGACACTTTCAAGCGGTCGGTTAGGCGCGCGATAGTGCTGCGATTATCCATACGAGCGAAGGGAAAAAGGATGTGCTTCCCCGCTTGGGGATCACATTCTGGTAGCAACCATAGTTTGCCCCGGTCGAGGAATGGAAGAAAGGATGCGGTATTTGTGGATCCTTTAGAGACGGTAACTTCAGAGTTCGAAGTTCACATGCGTCAACACTCTATTATCTAGCGAAGAGAAAGGGTAGCTACAACATGCATTGTTGTGGAACATAGACGTGTTCACACGGAGTCCCTTGGGCATAGTGGAATCAACTGACAACGGCCTCTCACAAAGTAGCATTATCGCCTCGATAAAACCTATTAGATAGAAGATAAGGCATTTCCACTCGGATCGCCATCAAATTATCCAAACAGAGATAGGCAATCTTTTGAGAGTAGGTTTTATCAGAGAGGTAAAGTATCCTAAAAGGCTTGCCAATGTGGTGGTGGTCCCAAAGAAGGGCGGTAAATGGAGAGTATGCGTGGACTACACAGACCTCAATGAAGCATGCCCAAAAGATAGCTTCCCCTTATCGTGAATAGATCGGATCGTTGATGCCTCAACTGGGCATCTGATACTATCATTTTTAGACACCTTCTCTGGCTACCACCAGATTCCTATGCACTCGCTCACGAGAAGAGAAAACGCTTTATTACGCTACACGAAGCACAAATAGAATGCGGATGCCTATTGCCTAAGAACACTGTGAGCAACCTATCAGAGACTTGTGATAAAAATATTTTGACAACTGATAGGCAAGACTATGGATGTCTATATCGATGATATGCTTGTCAAATCCAAAGAACGCCTCGATCATATGAAGCACTTATAAGAAACCTTTATCGGCCGCAAGACGAATGCAAGAAACTTAATCCTCAAGTAAAAGCCGTGAGTCGGCCTAAGCAAGTTCTTGGGCTTTATGGTAACATAGAGGGGGATTGAGTCCAATCCTACTCATCTCAAGGTTATTATGGAATCTCATACCCCAACCTCTAGAAAAGGGGTGCAACAACTAACTCCAAGTTGGTCAAGGCCGTAAGGCTTATTCATCTCTCATTTTACGACCGACAAGTTGTTCTTACCACTTTGGGTGCGGGGCTAAATAGGCCAACTGGAATATCGAGTGTGACCAAGCCTTCATGGAAATCAAGCAGTATCTCACCAAACCGCCAATTCTAATTAGACCCGAGGTAGGTGAGACACTCTATCTTTACATAGTTGTTTATGATGTCTCAGTAAGTGCAACTTTATTCAATGAAGATGAATACTGGAAGTAGATGCCTATATTCTTTTTAAGCAAGTCCTCGTCTCGAGGCTAAACCAATGACACTGCCTTGTGGTGGCACTGTTCGTGGTAGCTACTAAAAAACTTCATCTCTCCTATCATTGTACTCACCAACCTCCCTCTAAGAAGCACTATACATAAGCCCGATTTATCAAGACTCCGATGGCTCAAAGGCGATCAACTGAGTGAGTCTCTAAGATTCAATATAAACCTTGCCTTACTTTAAAGGGGCAGATATTGGCCGATTTCTTAGCAAAGATTCCTCAACATGAAACGAAATTAGACGGCGCCAGTTGGTGGACCCTGAATGTGGATGGCGCTTCACGATAGATGTGAGTCGACCGGGGATTAAAACTTAAAGCCGATTTGGGAACAATGTATATGGCCATAAGTTTAGATTTCCTCGCTTCCAATAACGAGGCCGAATACGAAGCAATCATAACCGAGATTGATCTCGCAATCTCCGTATCCTCAGAAAAAATCCTCATAAGAAGTGACTCTCAATTGGTGGTAGGGCAGATAAATAGAGAGTATGAAACAAGAGACTAGTGCATGACTAAGTATGTAAGTTTGGTCAACCTACAACTAGGAAACTTCGTGGCTTGGCGACTGGAGCACGTCTCGAGAGATTCAAATGAAAAGGCAGACACTTCAAAGAAATGTGGGCCGTCCCGGGCTCAATAAAAGAAACTGGCATCAGCCCCATCTACTACTAGCCAAAGTTATCAATTACTACCAACCGGGTAAACGAAATAGACGAAGCAAGTCCTTCTTGAATGACTCCAATAGTTCAATATTTGAGCTCTGGAGAACTGCCAGATAACAAAGCCGATGCTCACAAAATCCACGTCTAGGCAGCTCGGTTCTCCTTTGTGAATGGTCAGCTATATAAATGGTCCTTGGATGGGCCTTACCTTAAGTGCCTCATTTATCAGTAGGGATAGTATGTACTGGCAGAACTCCATAATAAGGTATGCGGGAATCATCTAGCGGCAGAACATTAGCCCATAGAGCCCATACCCAGGGCTACTATTGGCCGACTATGAGCGTAGATGCAATCACCTAAGTCAGGAAGTGCGATCACACAATGACAGTTCCTGGCTTTCAAAGGTTCCCATTAAGACCTAACGGACATAACGAGCCCTAGCCCTTCACTCAAGTGAGGAATGGACATCATAGGGCCACTACATACCGCCCCGGCTTAGAAGAAGATATTACTGGTTGCCATCGACTATTTCAGAAAATGGATAGAAGCTGAAGTCTTCGCATCCGTCAAAGATAAAGTGGTTATTCATTTTGTATGGAAGAACATTGTGTGCGGGTTTGAAATACTCCAATCATGACACCCCCCACCTCCCGACCCGCCGCCCACGGCGACGAGGGCGAGGGTGTCACTGTTCTCATTTACCTCGTACACTATAATATGTTCATTCATACATTCAATAAGCATGTATCTTGAGATATACTCAGAAGGGCTTTTAATTTCAAATATATTCAAGCTCCACAAATGGGAGTGTTCGACTTATACAAAACTTTACAGCTTATTTTACAAACAACAAAAAGAATATTACATATACCAAAAATAGACCAAAAGTCTTCTCGTGGGCATCTAACTATGTGTCGACCTCGAGATCGACGAGGGTCAGTCCGACCTTCACTCTCGTCTCCGTACCTACACCTGATGAAAACTCGTAAGGCTTTACGCCTTAGTGGGAATAAACTTCTTTGACGACTCATTAATTAACACGAATCATCACACTTTCTATACACATGCATACACATCTAACACACATATCATTTAAACACGCTTATACATATCTCATATTTAGTTTATTTATATCATGTTTCATTTCTTATCAACGCTCATATACATTTCATATGTCATATTCAAGCTATTTGTTTTATGTTTCATGCCTCGCATAAACTCGAAGTGGATAAAGGAAAACTATATGGGCCCGAAGGCACCAGACTAATCACCGTATTTCCAAACAAGGGGTCTATAAGGGCCCGAAGGCTTGTTATCACAGGCGGCACAATAAACCTCTATAGGCCCGGGTTGCGCTGTTATCATTGTACGAGACAATGACCATCTATAAGGGTCTAAAGGCGCTGTAATGACCCAAACGGGGCCAACTGATTAGTATGCTACAGACTTGTTTTTCTCTAATAGGCATGCCCATCTATTTTCTCTACTAGGTTCTAAGTAGACAATCTATGTGTATTTTATGTTCAGTACATATCTCATATTCATGAATAATTATTGTCATCCGGTAATCATATGCGATATTTACAATCATTTATTTTTATCTTTGCATTTTTCATATCTCATTATATGCATGAATAACTATGGTTACCATGTATGCTTATGAGCTATTTAATATCATTTCAATTTCATCAAGATATATATGGATGGATTCTATACTCAAAGGGCTTTCCATAGAGTCAAAGAACATCCGAAACGGAGTTCGGACGAAGAAATTATGACCGTCCGAAGTTGGAGGCTTCCCATGAACAGTGACTACGAGCATAACCAGTAAAGCCTACTTTTTTTCATGATTTATGGACCTAATATGAGTTCCAATTTCATAAAAATATATATGGATGGATTATATACTCAAAGGACTTTCCATAGAGTCCAAGAACATCCGAAACGAAGTTCGGACAAAGAAAATTCATGACTCATCCGTTGAAGGCTTCCTATGAACAAAGGGATTCACGAAAGTGAACTGGCCAGGCCTACTGCTTTTTAGTGATTTTGACCCAATATGAGTTCTGTCATCTAAATCTATATATGTGGCTGATTTGAGACTAAAGGGCTTTCCATAGAGTCTAAGAACATCCGAAACGGTTCGTTCGGACAAAGAAATTGGTGACCAAGACAAAAACATGGGTTTTGAGAAATTTGACAAAGATCTCCTTAAAACCTCATTATTTCCTTAATACAAATATTCTCAATCGAGGATTACAATCAACCAACCCAAGTCCAAACAACCAAAAAATTCCCAAAACACATATAGGGGAAGACTTATGGTTTGCTAACCCTATCCTACACAATTAATGGATTAGAAGAGTTTCCTAAGTCTCAAAATTTTGGAGAATTCATACTTAGTTTCCTTACAACCCCAAATCAACCACAAAACCAAACCAAAACAACTCCAAATCTAGTCTAAAACTGCCAAACACCACCAATATACCAAGTAGGGTTCTTTTAGACCCAAATTCATAAAAAAAAATGGGTTTATGGTTTGATTTTTCCATACCTTTGCCTTTCTTTCTTCCTTCTCCCTTTCTTCCTCCTTTCTTCCTTTCTTCCTTCTTCTTCCTTTCTTCCTTTCTTCCTCTTTTCTTCTCTTCTCTTCTTTCCTTTCTCTCTTATCCGGATGCCCTAACTTAAGCCAAAAGAAATGAGATATTTTTAAGGCTTTTTTGGCTATATACCCATTAAACAATGCCCAAATCATATTGGGTCCTTTTCCTTCTTATTCTCAATCCAACTTATTCATATTCCTACTTTGACATATGAACTTATTAAATTATGACCCTCAAGTCCCGACTGGTAAATTATTAATTACCCTTAACTCCTCGTATAAATTCCCATTTTGCTTATTTTATTTTTAAAGATTATTTTATTCTAAAAAATATACATTTACTTTTATTATACCCTAAACATGTTATAAAACTATTAGGCATATTTCGGGTATTAGGACTAATCGATTATAACCAACACGGACCATAATTCCGATAGCCGAGTATACAGGAATTTGCAAGGAATTGAAAATAAAAACCCGTACCGACCCCCTAAGACACACAGAGCAAATGGCCACTGTAATCTTCTAATAAGACTCTCCTATCATGTCCTAAAAAATGCCTGCATTCAGCTAAAGGAAAGTTGGTAGATGAACTACTGGGTTTTGGCTGCCTACCGAACAACCAACCTAAGCCGATCGGGTATCATCATTCGCCCTCACGTATCGGATGAAGCCATCATCCCCACAGAAATCACGATGCCCACTGTACGAGCGGAAATTCCAGAGGAAGCAAATGTCGAAGCCATAGCTAAAGACCTAGACACAACTGATGAACTCCGGGAAGCGGCAGCTATGCGCATAGCGTCATACCAGCAGAGGCTGGCAAACTTGCAAAACCGACGTGTAAAGGCTTGTACATTCCTTCTCTGAGAATTAGTCTTATGAAGGGTCTTTGAAAACACGGCCAACCTAGAAAATGGGAAATTCCAACCTAATCAGCGGCTATACATGGTAGTTCTAGGGAAGGGGCCGGTCTACGCGTTAAGTAAAGGATCGATCGTTTATACCCAAGATGTGGAACATCATGCACCTTAAGAAATATTATCAGTAGTGTTTTCTTTCAGGATACTATCATCAATAAAGATCATCCTTTAAAAATTTCCTTTGAAAGACTAAAATTGCATCTCTAAAAAAGTCCATATATGTTGTCATTCTAACGCATCTCCCAAAAGCTTTAGACATGTGGTTGTTGCCCCACTGCATTTACAAAAGTCCAGGCATGGTAGATGTCCTACTAGCATTCTAGATATGATTGCTATCTTGTTGGCACCTTAAAAAGTCTAGATGTGGTTGTTGTCCTACTGGCACCCTAACAAGTTCAGACATGGTTGTTGTCTTGCTGGCTTTTTTTTTTTTTAAAGGTCCAGACATGATTGTTGTCTTGCTAGGATTATTGCCAAACATAACTCATGCCCTATTGCCATCTTCATATTTCATTAAAATGCGCTAAAAAGCGCCAAGGATTACAAGAAATAATATGCGTATTGGTGGAAAAATGACGCCCCTTGCAAAAATCTCCCAAAAGAACCAAAACTCAAATAGGAAAAGAAGTCACTCGTTCACTACAATGACACTCTCCTGATCATTCATCGTCACCAGATATACCTACTGCCTTGGCTTCATGACTCGTTGGGCCGATGGGCACCCCTGGGTTCACTAAAACTTTGGAGGAAGAGGGCTCAGAGTCGCATGCCATCTTAATCCTTGGCTAGTCACCCTCCGAGTCCAAGAACGCCACTTACGCGATCCTGTGGAAAACTCGCAGGCAAGACTAGACATTCCTCATCCTGGGCGGCTCACTAGAAATGCCATGTAGCGCCTTGTCTCAGTCCGACCGACATAAAACCGAACCCGAGTCCAGATGCTCTAATACCACTGGGACTCTTTACTTACTTTTTCAAACATTGGTGCGCCCAAGTCTTGTAATTGAATTTATATCCACAGATACAAAAAAAATAAAACTACCACCGTAGTGGTGTTTACAAAGCACACACATATACCTGAGTCCCATTTACATATACATATGCAAAAATTGTACATTTACATTTACATATTCAGAGTGTGGAACCTACTATGGTGGACTCCTACTAGTGTGCTGGCCCGATAGTGTGCGGAAGATCGTGGATCGCCCTCCTCCGTCCTACACCTGACAAACCTGCTTCGAGTTTTTTACGCCATGGGAAACATATAGCTTATACGCTTACATGCATGAACATAATTATATTGAGCATATAACAGTAACAAATACACAGTAGCAGATATCAAAATTTTTCCATAAATTCATATAACAAACTTATACACATATTTGTACTTATAATAGACTATACTAGTCCCTAATCTTCCCAGAGGAGTTACAAAACTTATAATTTGTACCTAAGATCACTGAGATATATACTACCTCAGAGTTACGTAGCTTATACTTATACAGAGGCACCTATAGGTACTACAGAACTTATACTTATACAATGGTACCCATAGGTACAGTCAGAGCAAAACGATGTATTTTACTTTACTCTTATTCGTTATTCGTAATTTTATCATATAACTGGATTGCCTAGACTGGCAGACAAAGAAAATGAGTAGATTAATAACACAATAAGTACCAAGGTACTGTGATAAATGATCGAGGTGTCAGAGCACAAAGCAGGAGGTCGTAAGACTAACGTAGAGTGCCGTCAGACTAATCGTAGAGTATCATGAGATAAACAGAGTGCCAGCACTAAATGTGATAGTAATGAAGCATTAATCGTAGAGTGTCGTCACACTAATCAAAGAGTACCAAAGTCCTATACGTGCCTGCCACGTAACAGAGATGCCATGTCATTCAATATCTGGTCCTAGGCATTCCTACAATTATATGTGTTCAGTAACTTACTATCTTATAATAGGGGCATTACGTTTGCCACCATCGAACTTCGCTCCATCGAGGAGGCAACGTACGGTCTAATTTTTCCTTTCCTTTACCTAACAGACATGTATGGACCCTTTCATACACTTATAGGATCCTTATTAGTCCAATAGACAAGTCTTCGAAACAACGAAAAAACAAAATGAAACAAAAACACAACATTTCCATGTCAGGAATGTTGGTTTACCGCGCACGAACCCAAGGATGGAAAAATCCTCCTTCTCGGGCCTCACTGGTGCCAGGTCCTTCGTCGCTGCGAGGGGTCTCTTCACTGCTACGAAGGACCGAAGACGTTCAGACTTGCTATTTTTATCCTTTTCTACAAATCTAACCAAAAACACAATAAAACTATATATTCTATAAAAACATTCCCAAGTATATTCTAAATCTCAACCAAAACCAATCATGTGGATTGGATTAGGTTTTTTCCAAACCCTAACTCAAATACTGTATGTTGAAGTTAACTTCCTAACACCTAAACATGTTTCCAAACACCATAAACTAAGAATCCATAATCATCTTATACAAATCCAGGGGCGTTGTACTCAACCTAAATTTCAAGAAATCTAGTGTGGATGAATTCCTAACTAAACTCTAGAATTGGAACTACTAATGGTATACAAACTCATAAAGAATCCATACATCTCCCCCATACAAATCCCTAGTTTCCATACTTTCCGCCACAAAAATCATCATAGCTTCCATACCTTGCTCTTCCTCTTCTTCTTGTTCTTCTTCCTTTCTTCTTCACGCTTCCTCCCAAAAATCTCAAATGAGACCAAATTGGTCTTATTTGGTCTCATTTCATAAGGCTATGTTTGGTAATAAAAATGCATAATTTGACTTAAGTTTCCTTTATTGCACTCTCTCATCCTTCATCTCTCCTATTTGCACCACAAGTTATCTCATATTCCACTTTGCATATAATATTATAATCCTACGACCTTTTATATCCAAATTTGACAAATTACAAAATACCTCGTTTATTTCCTGTTTTCGAAATTTTCACTTCGCTTGAATTTAAATTGCAAAATTTAAATTAGTACACAAAATACCCAGGCATAAACATGCTAAAAACGACTAGGTTATATTTTAGGGTGTTACCAATTACGCCCGTCTAGTCCACAAAGTCTTCCAACCTGGCACCAACTGCCTTCGTTTGCCTAACCCTCGTCTTGTTTTCTTTCTTTTCTTTGCTCACCTACAGGGCCATGAACTTTGTGGCTGGCTAGCCCAAGCATACCTCACTAAGGTCTGAGTAGCGTCCCCCACTTGATCTTCCCGACCAGAGACCGCCTGAGAAGAGCTACCCTGCCCAACTCAAGAAGGTTGGGTAAGAATCAAATGTTTCTCCCTCAATAAGCTCTACAACGAAGGAACGTATAGGGATAATATATAAAGGCTAGTGCCCATATCTCGTGAGTTCCTAGCTGTCAACAAAAGTTCATGGTTGCGCTTTGCCTTGGTTATCTCCAATAATTGTCTAATGTTTTCTAGGCCAGCCTTCTCAATCCAGTTTACTAGTCGACCCCTCCTACGCTTACCTATATTACATCATAAAAACGGAGGTATGCCGTAATAATCCACTCCAGTAACATGAATTGCAACCAAACTAAGACAAACTTGGAAACACAAGAGACTGATTTATATCAAAAGGAAGCCCCAGAGAGCCGGGTGTCTCGTACCATAGGCCCTTAACTAGGACAACCCCCTTTTCCTTTGTCTTGGGAGAATTAGGGAACCTGGTTACAAATCACACAAGGGTATGCTCGTCAAGTAATATAGTTTACTCAAGGTACGGATATCGATCCACAAGGAAAACCTTACTCATAGTGGGCTAAGTACCAAATTATAAATACTTATTCAATATTCAAACTAGAAATTGTGATGGCTAAGCGAAGCAAAACTAGATTTCAATTACTACTAATGTAAATTGTGCGTCTAAATGTAAAAGTGATCAAAGATGCAAAAAAGGTTAGGTGTTGGTGTTGCTGATCATTCTACTATGTGATATCATGATTCCATTCCATTATCTAATATAGTAGCTTCCAAGGCGCTTTATCTAATGTGGCAAAGCCTTTCAAGGTCATTTAACCTTTCTTTATCACTAGGTTTCTTGCTCCTTGGCTTAACCCCAAGCATTAAAAGTGCATAGAGTGCAAAGAAATCCTAAGCCTCCTAATTATTGATAATCCTATATTACCAAGTTTATTAGGTTAACCTAACTATGTCTAATTCTTCATTCACTTCTCAGATCTTACAAAGAACCACTCACATATTAAGATTGATAAGAAATGGTATGATTTCATCCAAGTAAGGAGTTAATGGTAAAACAAATATACAGATAATGGAATTATAAAAGGCTAACACTTTAACATAGTATTCATGTCCAAATCTCACTAACACCCTAAACTACTTAAATTAACCCCATTATGTTATGTTCCAATACAAATGAAAAGCAAGACATGATAATGAGAATAGAGAAAACTTCAATGATCGAGGGAATGACGATCTCCCGGGTTCTTCAAGTCTCTCTCTTCAAGATTGGCCTTCAAGTCTTCTTTCCTTTGTTCCAAACTCTAGCTCTCAAACCTCGCTCTACCAACGTAATTTGAAACTTTTAATCGATTATCCTTGCCTATTTTATAGCTTCTCCAAGAGATATAGTTTGTTGTTCTCCTGAACGTCATGACGTCCCAACGCCGCGACGTTCTACGATTTCTACACCAAATCTTCCTGTGACTCCCTTCGTAAGGCTCAATTTCCAGCATTTTCTAGTATTTTTCCTACAAAACCCAATAAAACTAAATATTAGAAAAGTAATCAAAACAAAATCATATATATATATGAAATAGATTCTAAATCTCGCAAATCCCGGGTTTGTAATGAGTGTTTCAAGCACTCATCACACCCCCCAAATTTAGCTTTCTCGTCATTCCCAAGCAAACAATACTTTGAACCGCCGTAGACGCATTTAAAATAACATGCTCAACTTAACGATACGAGGGTGATGCACATGTTGCCAAGTTGAAGGACCAAAATGAACCAAACTCACAAATCTTGCCCTTTGTTTCAAATTCTTGTAGGATCCCCATAGTTATTCCAATTTCTTTGAAAGAATTCACCGAACTGCCTTGGCCGATATGACTCACCTAGGTTTTCTATGGCCTTTCTTAGGAAGTCTATGTGCATTAGATGTATGATCTCTAGCATATAACTCAGTTCTGGAACCCCCAAACTTGAATTCAATTTGCCTCTTTAGAAGGGTCTAACTACGAAAGGATAACAACGAACCATTTTTATTCATATTAACCTACCTATTCATGAACGAATTCCTAGTGCCCGTAAGTTTTAGTTGAGTGTTCCTATAGCGGGGATCCATTAGTGACTCCTCACCGCCTCGGTTAAGGGCACTGTGACATCTCAGCCTCTCAACTTCAATTCCTAAACACTCAACCAAACCTAAGTGGCCCTAGGTTGTGGAAACTTCTATCCCGTCCCATGCACGGGGGCAAGGAAGTCAATGGCCCCTCGCACTAGATTTGCTGGCGCACAATCATATTAATTAAGCCGATTGACATGTAAGTCCTTAGCACATCGATTTTGTTTTTGAGGTTGTTATTGGTAGTTTTGCAGGTTTCGAAACCTCCACCATCACACATCAAGCTCGCATCGAAATTTCTCCGATTTATGCCAAGTTCATGGAATTTATCAATTTCCATCAAGCCCGGGATGAAGAAATAGCAAACTATAGAAGAGAGAAATGCAGAAAATGGAGGATGCAGAAGTAAGATAGAGGGGATTGGTAATTCATATATATAGAATAAATAGCAATGATAGCTTAAATTTTCGCAATGATAGCTAAAATTTTCGCAATGATAGCTGTAAATTTTGGCAAAGGATAGCTAAATTCAAAGAATCATAGCGTAAAATCTCACAGAGCTTGCATTTTCGCTTATGATAGCTTAAATTTCGCTATCATAGAGAAAAATTCGCAATCATAGCCAAAATTAATTGCGGTACAGCTTAAATTCTTCAATTTTCGCTTATGATCGAGCCTTCAAGCAGATAGCTTAAATTCTCGCTATAGATAGCTTAAAATTGTTATCATAGCGAATTTTCGCATCATACAAATTTACCGTGCATAGCGAAAATTCTCGCTTCCTCATGGTTATGATCCAAACGACTCTAGCTGTAGTTTTAATTTCGCCTCAATGTAACTGGTATTTAGGTTAGTTTAGTATTTTCTACGTTTCAGTGGGCTATATAAGCCATGTTATGAACATTTTGTAACCTAATCCATTCAATTCACGCAGCTTGCATTACAAACTCCCCAAGCTATTCCCATTTTCTTCTCTCCTCTTTCTCATTTTCAGCCCCTTCTGAGGATGCACAACTCAAAGGATGCTCGCTGTTCTCAAACCTTGAAGAGAGGTCATAGGTTATTGATGTGGCCTATGCGTTCCTCCTGCTTTCATGAAGCACAATCGATTTGTGTTTTAACCTTCAAATAGGTTGAATGCTATTTAATGTATTTCCTTTGGTCATCACTTAATGCTTAGGTCTGTTGGTATTCTTAATGATAGATATAATCGACATCTATTGTATGTCATTTAATGAGCCACCAGCAGTTAAATGTCAGATTTTCAACTCCGTCAAACACTAAATGCTCGCAAATGCTATGGTCTAAATAGGAATGTTATTAAGGGTTAGTTTTTAAAGTTAACAAAGATCCGCTTTGGAAATGACTATATGTCATTTGGCCCTAATGCGAGGAAATAACCCGAGGACACCTCACAACCCGCATCATATCAAACTAGTGACCCAAAACTTCAAGGTGTTCTTTTACTTCTTATTTTAAATTGCTTTCATTAGCTTAGCGATAACAACAACCACACTTTAATGCAACCAAAATCCAAATGAAAGCCTCTACCATTTTGAATCATGATACAAGCCATTTGTAAGGATAAAACCCATCCCCGTAGTTCGACCCTGGAACCGCCATAACGCAAATGAGCATGAAATTTAGATACAAATATTATTTCATTCGATCACCTTATCAAATTAATCAAATGGGCGTCAAGTGCTGTGGATGGTTCAAACCCACAAAATGCTGATGAGTTGAGGTACTTGTAAGCCTCATTACAAGTAATGGGGTGACCTTTTACCCCTCTTTGAATTTCATTGTTTAGAATTTAATGTTTTTTTACCAAGAATCTCATAGCGCTTTATCATTTACAAATATTTTATTATTTCGCTAACACTAATCTTACAAGCTTGTAGTTGTTCCTCGATTTGTCTCTTGTATCATGTCATAAACACTGGATAGAGGAATATCAAAGACTTAAAGGAGTTAGTGCACCAATTGGCGTTGTGTCATGTATAGTGAGCAAATGGATCCTCTACCCGAGGAACAAGAAAGCCGCTAGCGTACCATGAATCCAAATAAACATATAGATCAATGAGGGATCACATACACCCTCCTGTAGTTAGTGTTCCTTTCCGCATCATACCACCGCAGGATGGCAAGAAGACCTCTCGTGCCCCTACTCCCAACTTTTCGGTATGGAAAATGAAAATCCATACACACACACATTCCTGGATTTTGAGGAAGTATGCATAACTTTGCTGAGGTGTAACCCGATATGGATTTGTCAATGAAGGCATTCCATTAATCCTCATGACAAAGCCAAATATGGCTCAATTCACTCGAGGCCGAGAACAATTAGAAATTACCGATCTTCAAGCCGAATTTTGAAGAAATTTTTAGTACAACCAAGACCAATTAGCTTGAAGAGGCAATCTATTAATTTACTTCCTACTTACTACAAATGAGTGTTTATCGTTGGCTGGAGAGGTTCAAATGACACCATCAATGCATGTCCACACCATGGTTTTGACATAAGGATGCCAGTGAATCATTTCTATGATGGTATGTCTCCAAACATGAAGCAACCGGCCGAACCATGCGCGGGAGGGGCCTCCCAAAGAAACCTTGATGAAGCTACGCGACCTTTGAATTATGTGGCTGAAACTTCCAAGGGATGGGATTGGTTTCAAACCGGTGAGGTGGAGAAAATGAGGCCTTCGTACCCCACCAAAGGATGCATTTTTGTACCTTCGAGGATACAGACAAAGCAGTGATGACAACCCAGCTGTAGCGTGAAGAGCCGGAAGGGTAAGGCTACATGAGGTCCGCATGCTGACTCAAAGTCCCCAATGTAATCGTCCAATGCTTCCAATTACTAATCCACCGGTCACTTAAGAACACCGCCCACCATCTCGAGAGATTTGACGGCAGAGTATGCCAATGTCGCAATGAAGAGCAAGCTACAACCCAATGCCCCATATGGTAATACATATAATCCCAATTGAGAACCACTAATCTCTCTCGAAGCCAAATCCCCGCTTATGTGCTCCCCCCGGTGCCAAACAACGCTTTGTTCTCATCTCAACTACGCCCATCACCATCCTCATCCCCGTTGAACAAGCTATTTTAAATTCGAGTAAGGCAGAGCAGATTTTGTGGAAGAGCAAAGGGAATCAATGCACAATTGGTCTAAAGAATTGATACAAGGAAAGCACCTGACAAGAGAATAGATGGGCTCGAGAGTGTTCTTTAATCGTAAAATTGAGAATCTCAAGAAGATTCCATCGTACTGTGATTACTAATTTGCTGGAGGTACAAGAGAAAGGAAGAGATTCCCTTCCGCACATTGCCCAATCCAAAGGTCCATGAAATAGGTTCTTCCTGCAACCAAGGATGAAGGAAGTAAAGGCTATCATCACTTCGAGGAGTGGAAAAGAACGAGCAAACCAAAGGCTCAAGATTTCGTCAGAATGGCAGAAAAGGAAGCCGAGCCCCAGAGAATAATAATCGTGAGAAGATTCATTGAAGAAAAACATGCCCTCCGCCTCAAGAATTTTATGCAAGAAAACTCAAACCAAATTGAAATTGGGAGGTAAGTAAGGCAAGTGAAGGTAAATATCCCATTGCTTGACACACACTAAGGTGTCCCAACATATGTAAAATTTTCATGAATCGTGGTACGTCAAGAGGGTTGGGCATTGAAAGGAAAGCTCCTACGTAACAGGTCAAGGCCATTATCTTGAGCAAGACCCCATGAAACATAAGATCCAGGATCCCCCACAATATCGCTAATTACTAGGACTTCAGATGATAAAGCACTCGCTTCGACTTGGAGCCGTTTGAAACCAACTGCCATATTCAGATATGCGCCGGGCCTGGGGGAGCCGGTTTCACCAACATCACTCTATCCTTAGCCGATCGATCAAGAAATTCCTAAGGGAATAATTGGCATGGCTATAAAGGTGACAAATTCTACTATCCAAAGGATTTTGTAGTGTTTCGACACCGAACTAATCGCAGCTTGGCCTAATCTATGTGCCACCATCTTGGGAAGGCCCTTTTTGGCCACTTCCAATGCGATAATCAATTGTTGGAATGGAGTCATGCAACTCACTTTTGGCAACATGACACTGGAACTCAATATTTTTCATCTGAGCAACAAGTATAAGCCAGCGGAGGATGAAGGTCAGGAATTAGATGAAGCTACTGGATTGTCTGTATGTGGAAATCAAGTGCTCACAAACTTCGTGTAGAATTGGAAGAAAAGTGGAGCGCTTGATGGAGAATTGACAAAGATCAGCTACTCCTTCGTAACCAATGATCTCCCCAGCACACCAAATGAAAAGCAGCCTCAACACAAAAGGGTCAAAATAACGCACCCAGCAGAACACATCACTGTAGGCGTAAATGATCTCCTCTTCCTTGATCCTCCATGAATGAAAACAGAGCATATGAGCTGGTTTAGTTCCAAACCGAGACCACAAAATCGCAAACAAAAAAATTTTGATAGTTTAATTTGATAAATTTTCATTTTTATTTTTATTTTCGTAATTTTCTTTATTCTAGTTTTTAATTAAAAAATCTTTTTTTTTTATGTTCGGGCTAATTTTATTTTTATTTTTATTTTTATTTTTATTTCTATACTTTTTTTTATTTTTATTTTATATATTTAAATTTACTTTTATTTTTATTTTAGAGATATGAATATGACATAAATTTCAGCCAGAGCAATTTATCCCAGCTTACTTGGGCCTGTGGAGACCTTTCAACCCGCTAAACAGATTTATAAAAAGGCTCCCCACACCCCTCATTTTCATTCCATTCCTCTACACCTTCCCGAGCCGCCCCCCAGCTCCCGTGCCCCGTATTCCTCGCCCTAGTTCTTCGTCTCGCGCCGCCCAGCTAAGCCCCGCCAGACCCGAGCCACCACTGTCCTGACTCCCAACGCACGCCGCAACCTTCTCCTGCTCCTCTGTCTCTCCGAGCCTAGCTTCACTGGAGTCCACCGCTAGCCGCTACTCTAGCCGTTGCTACAGCTCAGACGACTGAAAGCCCCGCGCACGCCCTCAGTCTTCACCCATGGTTCAGACTGAGCCCATCGTTACAAGCCTGGGGTGGTCCAGCTTCAAGACTTCGAGAGAGACTGTATGTGCACATCCAGTGGTCGCAAATCGCTTCACTCTCCAAACCAGCCACAGAGACATCCACCCGCATCGCCGTCTGCTTCGAGGAGGCTCAGCTTCTCTCGAGACCCATCCAGCGATATCGTATCCGGTGGGACCTCGGGCCCCTTCTCCTGAGCATCCGAGACCACGCCGGAGGGCCCCGCCTTCCAAGCTGGCTCGGACATCAGGCCCGGGTGAGTCATCGAGGTCTAAGCCCGAGCCGTCGCCTCCTCCAGCTGATCAGAGTTCGTCGCCCCAATTATCCCCACATACTAGGATCACGCGTTAGATGTTCAGCTGCGATCCAATTCCCGGGAACGTCAATCTTCGTGCCCAGGACTTCCACATGGAGTCATACTACGATACTCGCATCGACCGCAATTTCAAATGATTCACAGATTCACGCATTGATCCAGAAGATTCATTATCCCATTCATGACACTGAGGCAGTTTTTCTATCCCCGGGTAGTACTTGAGTTTTATCACACTATGACATCACGGGGAGTGCCTAGTCCGTTAGAGATCCGGTTCAGTATTGACTCGCCTCCCTGGGTAATTCGAAATAGCAGATATTACAATTAGCTTTGGGCTCCGCCAAAGAGGGCTCAAGGACCTACTGCACTATCGGGGCGCTGGCCCCACCCATCACAGAGATGGTCTGGCCTCTCCGGCCGACACCACCTGGCCACCTATGCTCTTTCACCGGCAGCTTTCTTCGCAGATGCTCCTCGTGGACCACGACTTGCACTAGCCTATTCCCACTTCAAAGACTACGTGACGCAGGAGCTATACTCGAGGCTCAGACAGGATATCCGAGGGATTCCCCGTTCAGTCCTCCGAGCTCGCCATGACCGCGTTGCTACATTTCGAGGAGAAGGTCCACCATGGACCCGGCCCTAGCAGAGGCTTCTTCCCCGTCATGCCGAGGTCGCTAAGTCAAGTCTGTGAGCATCCTGGGTTCCCGAGAAGCCACTGATTGAGCCAAGCAGTGTGAGTCAGTCTCCTGTGTTTTATCCACCGAGCGGTCTCCCGTATATATTCCACTCTCCATTATTCGGGAAGAAACAGGAGGAGGCAAATGGACGATGTCAGCAGAGGACCCGCCGAGCCCTGAGTGCACTCGGCTCGCAGGGCGGAGGTGGAGAGGACCTCGGCCCGCATTCATCCCCTTCCAAATTCCACTCCTTCCCCTCGCCCTGGGTCCGAAGATCGCTAGCCCATCCTCCACATCACAGCAGTCACCAGAGCATGTCCCTGTCAATTCTAGGGAGTTATCTGCTGTTATGGATGTTGTCTGCTCACTTGCTACTACTCAGGCATCGTTGGCCGAGCGGATGGCCCGAGCCAAGGTCACTCTCACGCAGAATCACGCCATGCTTCTTCTAGATTATAAGCCACCCTGGGCCTCCGCCGCGTGGATGCAGCCTACACACCCCACTACTCGTGATCACCACAGACTGCTTCAGCCCTCTTTGATATGTCGGCACGCCGCAAAGAACTTCAGATCCACCTGCCTACACCTCACCACGAGAGTGAGGTGGTCGCACCCTTCTCTAAAATGCTTCCGATCCCTACCTAGTGGAGACATGGTTATACTTTGGTTGGAGGGAAAAGTTAGAGTTGGAAGTGTCTTCTTATCATATTTTGTTTTTGCTTTAACTTTATTAACTCCGCCACGTATTTCAGATAGATTGTTTAGGATGTATGTATTAGCCAATAAGAAAGTGCGATCTTTTGTCAGGTTTAGCCATGTTGCTTGTACAATACTTGGTTATATTAAAAGCTTTATAGCAAGATTTACATTCTTTCTACACTTTGCTAACCATTTTTCGCGCATATATTTTATGTTTCGCTCTTACCTCGAATAAAAATCAAGAATCAGATATCGCATAATGCTAGAATATTCCATGCATGATTAAGTTTTGGTGGTTGAAATTCCAGTATTCAACTCATTCGTCCGCCTTTGCTAATCACACAATAAAGTACACGTTTTCATCAATAAGTCGAGAAGTCGATACCTCTCGACTTTGCAAACCGGCCTTAGATTCGCGACTACCCATAATAGGTTTATAAGCATTCTTACAAATGAAGACCAATGAAGTCTTCCTAAAAAAAAAAGAAAAAGGAGAAAGCAAAAAGAAGTAGAGAGAAGAAAATGAAAATGAAAAGCCGTGACACTTTTCCTTGAAACCAATAATAATCCGAGGGTATATGGCTTAAAGCTCTTAAAGCCCTGGGTGGCCCCAAAACCTTCACCGTCGAGTCACCGATTTCAGGTTCGCTTACACCCGTGGATGGGTGGAGTTTAGCGAGTTGTAGGTGCTTGATTCGAAATCATTCAAGTCCTGGGTGAAGTCCCGAAGAGTTAGTGGTCGAAGTGATCTCTTAGACTTGACAGCCTCTAAACCTTAATTGGTCAGAGTCATCTATGGACCCGCACGCTTTAGTGAAGTTGAGTTTTCAAAGATAGCACCCTACAATACAATCAAGTAAGAAATAAGAGGTAATCTGAATCTATTTAGTCGGGTCATCGCTATGGTCACGGCTTAGCTCGTCAGTGGTGGTTTAGCAACTTATCGGGTTCAAACTCAAGCTACCTTAAAAACACTTAGATTTCGTGGAAGTTCAGGTTGACTTCCTCGAATTGATGCCTTCTAAAACTGTTCCTATACGCTACTGCTCTCTCTCATGATGGTTTTTGTTCGGGAGTCTAAATTTTTCATAATCAAGGTAAAGCTCACTTGTACACTTTTTGAATATAATACTCTTGCAAAAGCATAGCCCAGATACCCTTTATTAGTTTTAGCATTGCTATGGGACTAGCAATGTCGGTCGGGGGTGTGATTAGTACCCAAAAAGTGCTATTTCGAGCCATATTTAAAGATAGGTTTCGAGTGCTTTTGCGTACTAATCATATTAATTGCCGATTGGATATGTGCGTCCTTTAGTACTACCGATTTTGTTTCGAGGTTGTTTTTGGTAGGTTTGCGTGCTCAGAACCCCCACCATCATATCAAACTTGGCATCGAAATTTCGTTGATTTATGCCGAGTTCGGTTGAATTCTTATCGATTTCATCAAGCCTAGGATGAAGAAATAGCAACCATAGAAAATGAGAAATGCAGGCTAGAGGATGCGTGAAGATGTAGGATTGGCAATTACAGAGATAGCCAGAATTTTCGTGAATGATAGCGAAATTAGAGGATAGCTTAAATTTTCAGCTTCACATAAATTCACAGGTTAAATTTTCGCTTATGATCGAAATTCTCGCTTATCTTAGCGAAAATTATCAGGTATAGCTTAAATTTTCAATTTTCGCTATGACTGAATTTTCGCTATGATAGCCAAATTTCACTATCATAGAGAAATTTCGCTTATCATATATACCCACTCGTGCATAGCTTAAAAATTCTGCTTCCTCGTTTTTGTGATCCAAACGACCAGCTTTGTTTAATTCCTCTTTTTCCCAATGTAATCATATTTAGGTTAGTTTATTTTCGCATGTTTGTGGGGCTATATAAGCCATGTTATGAACATTTTGTACCTAACTATTCAATTCACGTAGCTTTCAGATACAAATTTCTATTTCGTTCCCATTTTCTCTTCCTCTTTCTCTCATTTGTGCCCTTTGAGGATGACAACTCAAAGGATGTCTGGGCTAAGCCCCAAACCTTGAAGAGGAGGGCTGCTAGGTTGGTTGATGTGGGTTTCATGCGTTCCTCCCAGTTTTCATGAAGCATGTATCAAGGACGGTGGTTTTAAACTTTCCGATTCGTGCCACGCAGTCGAGCCAAAATCAACAATATTTATATACCTAAGTTCTGCCAACCGGCCGAGTCAAGCACCTGCAGCATAAAGGGTCTGTGGTCGAACACTGGGATGGGTTTTCTTCATAAAAATGGTTTGCATTAGGGCATGAATTGCAAGGTTTCTATTCGAATTTTCAGACCATCTAAAAACAAGGGGAATGGTTTCAAAAACAGAAATGTAAAACTGAAAAGTTAAAAACTGAAATTAACAATGAAGAAATTTACTTTGAAGATTTAGGTCACTAACTTGGCAAGCTTGTGGCAAACATGTCCTCGTGTTTCATCCTCCGATGTGAGTCAACACAGATGTAGTTATGGCCTCTTTTTTGTTTACAACCCTAACATTCTTTATCATTTTTCAGTCGTGGAAGATCTAAAGAATCACAAAGGCATCTCTCACCCGAAAGACGAACCCTAAAGCATGGAGAGACACCTTAGGGGCTAGTGAAGACCATCTAAAGAATCACAAGGCATCTCTCACCCGAAAGAATCGAACCCCAAAGCATGGAAAGATTGCCAAAACAATAAAAGCAAATGTTATTTAACCCTAATTCAAGAACCCTAACATGTGAATATTACTCATAGCAAGTAAGGACCATCTAAAGAGCTACGCATTTCATTACTAAGCACTCCACCTAAAGCATGAGAGTATTGGCCAAGACACACATCCTATGTTATGCAACTGAGTTTTGAAGATAAGGGCCATAAATACACTACCCATAACTTTTAGTACATGAGGACAACATGCTTAACCCTACTGCCAAGCTAGCTTCCTTCCTCTTCAAAGGAAGGAGGCTTAGCCAAACATCTCTTGAATTGTCATCTTCAAGAGGTGTGCTTGGCAGCCGGGAAAGTGAAAGAAAGAAGAGAGAAAGAAGAGAGAGAAGAGAGAAAATAAAAGCAAAACTAAAATAAAAACAATTTATCACAAAGTAAAAACTTACAACTATTATTCTCCCCAAACCGATGCTTGAAATTGCTGCTTAGGTTTACAAAACAAAGAGGGGTTTCATATAGGCCTCCCTAAGGTATGAAAAATACCAAAACCCTAATAACTGCTTTGCCATGGTAGGATAGAGAGCACCACCAAGTCAGCGGTTACACTCAAAGGATGACAAGGCCTCGCAAATTCTCACATAAAGGAGAATTTCGCTAATTAGCGACCATAAGGGTCGCTAATTTCGCTATTAGCGAAATTTCGCTAAGCTAGTTTAAATTTTCGCGAGGAAGACCGAGAATGGCACAAGGTGCGCTTGCTAGCGACTCGCGAATGTGTAAGCCGAGATTGCGAATCGTTCGCTAACACATAAATTCGCAAGGGCTTTCGCGAATCGGTCACTAAATGCATCGCGAATTTGTCTGCTTTTGTCGTTTCGCATTCCTCTTGTCCTTCCGCTCTTCACTCAGATCTCATCTCTTCCACTTTTCCCTTGTTTTTCCATTGATTTTTGGGCTTGTCAGATGGTCGAGATCAGTACCAACCTCATGATCGATCATTTGCATTGAGGTCAAGTTCAAATGTGTATAAAAGTCTACAAAACAACCAAAACACCTCTAAATTGGAGACATAAGTGCTACTAAGATGACATGAACACTTCAATTGGGATAAATGACATGATTAATGATCAAAAGCACTCAAAACCACTCATGATAGGCTCAAACGCCTCACTGCAGCACCACCTGCCAAATCTCCCCTGTCCCACAAGAAATAGTCCTGAGGCTAAAATAAAATTGAGATGCATGTATATTTTTTAAAGTCAGATTTCATGCAGTTATTAACAGTATACAAACTAATATTATTTAGCAACAAATTTGACCAAACATTTGAAACCCTATATAAAGACAAAACCATAAGATGGCCACTCTTGGCTACACTCTGAACATTTAACTCCAGATTCAATCAGTTCAATATTCATCTTACCCAGATCGAGTCAACAAAACGCAAAATCTGATTTCCCTCAACTAATAATTTATATAATTTCAAATTTATTAAATAAGATAGTCAAGCTTACACTTTCGCTCAATTATATCAGAGGATGCAATGCTTAAAAAAATCCGACTTCAATTAAAGTCCATGTAACGGGGGTCCACCGACGACTCCCAACCACTTAAGGTTTAGGGCATCAAGCCAAAAGGATCAAAGACCACTAACTCTAAAGGCTTCACCCCGGACTTCAACTGACTTCGAAAATCAAGCACCTACAATTCGCTAAATTCTACCTATCCACCCATGTAACGAACACAAAATCGATGACTCCCAACCAATTAAGGCTTAAGGCATCGTTTCAAAGGCTTTTCGCCTATACACCCCGCTGACCGTGCTCGGTTTCAAAGCAAAACCTACCGATTTTATTTTTCTTTTTTTTTCTTCTTTCTTTTTCTTTTTCTTTTCCCTCGGGAAGACAACATTGGTCTTCAATTGTTGGTACTCAAATCTATCCTAGGTTGTCAACATGCCTAAGGCCGGCTTTGCAAAGTGGAAGGAGGCATACAAATTTACAACCTATTGAAGCAATCTAGAGTGCAGTGTGTGACATAGCATAAAGGGGGAAATTTCCAAGTTGAACATGCTGGAACAGTGACTGAACACAAATTGTTTCAAGCATGGAATTTGTTCTAGCATAGAAGTGACAAAATGATGATTCAATCATCCAGCTTAAAGCAATTCAATTGTTCAATTTGAAGCAATTCTATTGTTCAATTTGAAACAATTTAATTATGTAGTTTGAAAGAAAACACATACTTATACATTGGGGGACACAAAGAAACACAATAAATCATACCGTATTTAAGATGGAGAAGCATTTCGTGCCAAGATAATATGATGGCAAAAGTTTGGTCATCCCTTATCTGCTAATACCACTGTTAACTGTTCATAAAAAAAAAAAACAATTAACCATTATGCTCTAACCGATATTAAGCAAATGACAGTTTAAACAATTAACAAAATGAAAACAGTGACTACTTAGATCAAGCAGTAGCCACCCTGAAATTTACACAAAATAGAACTCAAGGGGGGTCCATCAGGAGAATTTTTTCCTTGATGACCTGTTGTACCACATATGGTTTTACTCTCTGCCCATTGACTTTGAATATCCTGTCATTACTTGGATCACGTAAGTCAACTGAACCATTTGGGCATGCTTGGTTTAACAATGAATGGACTCCGTCCCATCTGACTTGAGCTTGCCCTCGAAACATGGAGCCTGGAGTCATACAAGAGAACTTGATCTCCTTCCTGAAACTCTTCCCATTATCATTTGGTCAGTGCCATTTCTTTGACCTTTCTTTGAAATCTCGTGTTCAAGTAGGTATTATTCTCTATTTCTTCCAATTCATTAAGATCAAGAAATCTCTTCTCCGCCCACCGAGGTCCATGTTGAAGTTTCTTGATTGCCCACCATGCTTTTGTACTCAATTTCTAATGGAAGGTGACATGCCTTCCATGTAATTAATCTATACTGTGGACATACCCGTGGATTGTCTCTAAAGCCGCTCTACAGCCCATAACGAATCAAGAAGTTTGATGGACCAATCTTTCCTCAAGCAGGCTGACTACTTTCATCAGATGGTCTTACTTCCCCGTTGGCAAGTTCCACCGCCACTGTTTGGGGATGGTAAGGGTGTTTACTTCAGGTTTCACACCATATTTAGCCATGAGGTTTTCAAATGATTTATTACAGAAATGTGAACCTCCATCGCTAATTATGGCTTTTGGAACCCCAAATCTGGAAAATATATTGCCTTTCAAGAATTTGAGTACCAATTCTATGGTCATTGGTCTTGGTAAAGGAATTGCCTCAACCCATTCGGGAGACATACCACTCCTACCAAAATGCACGTGATGTCCATATGACGTAGGAAAAGGTCCCGCGAAATCTATACCCCACACATCGAATAGTTCGACATTATAATCGGGTTTAATGGCATCATATGACGGCGTAGACAATTTTCCTAGTCGTTGGTATCCTGGCTACATACACCCAGAGACATTCCGTATGCTTCCCTTGAATAACGAAGGGGCCAATAGAAACCTCGTCTAACACCTTCATCGGCCGTCTTCGAAGCAAATGTCCACCACAGCACTCTCATGGCAAAGGGTTAAAATTTGTCGCTTCTCCTCGTGTACACATTTCCGATGATTTGATTCAGATACAAGACTTGAATAGGAAGGGTTCTTTCCCAAGAATAGGAATGGATTTGAAGTAAAGAAGTATTTATCCCGTCTCTTTCCATTCAATCGATTTCTCCCGTGGTGAGAAAATTGGCAATGTGAGCATACCATGGAGCTTTCTAACTCGCATCAACGATTCTTCAGTGGAATCATCATTTATGGGCACTGGTGAGTATCATGGGCTAGTGTTAATCTCGATGTGATGGTCCGCCACCACATTTTCTACCCCTTTCGTCTCGAATCGCAAAGCAAACTCCCCAAGTAGTGTAACCCATCTGATGAGTCTTGCCTTTTGCGTTTGTTTGGTTAAGAGATATTTAAGAGCGTAATGATCCTCAGAAATGACTATGTCTTTCACTCCTACCAAGTATGCCCGAAATTTGTCTAAAGCATATACTAACGCAAAAGAGTTCTCGCAGTGGTATACTTCTCTGTGCTTCATTCAAAGTCGGTCGCATAGTATACCACATGAGGTTTCCCATTTTCTCTTTGGCCAAGTACCGCTCCGACAACGAGATCACTTGCATCACACATTACTTCAAATGGTAACTTCCAATTAGGTGCTTGAACTATCAAGGGTCAAGGAAATTTCAGCTCTTCAAAACTCTGCAATCTTCTCCCAAATGAATTTGGCATCTTTCTCATAAGAAGCTTATAATGTGGGTTTAGCAATCTTGCAAAGTCTTTAATAAACTCACGCAGAAAAGCCTCGCATGACCAAGGAATTGCCACTGTTTTCACATTTGCTCTGAGAAGTGCAATTTAAAATAATGTCGATTTTACTTTATCGACTTCCAATTCCTTTACTAGATATTATTATAGCCCCAAGATAATTCCTGGTTTACCATGAAATGGCACTCTCCCAATTAAGCACCAATTTTCTTCTATGCACCTCAGATGGCTTCCAAATTGGTTAAACATTCTTCGAAATCGCCCATATACTCAGGATATCATCCATGTACACTCTCCCATTATACGCCTACCATGTCACCGAACATACCAGCATACATCTCGAAAAGTGGTCAGTATCAGAAAAGCCCAAAAGGCATCCTCCTATAAGCATAGGTACCAAATGCACAAGTGAAGGTGGTTTTTCCGAATCCCCGGGTAATTTCAACTGAAGTATCCCGAGTACCATCCAAAACACAATACGGGTGCCCAGAACCTTTCCGTGACTCGATCAATGAAGGGCAATGGAAAGTGGTCTTTTCGGGTCACCTCATTAAGCCTCCTATAATCTATACATACTCTCCAGCTGGTTGTTAATCGGGTAGACAATTCTTCACCCTTCTCGTTCTTCACAGTTGTTACCCCTGATTTCTTAGGCACCACCTGAGTTGGGCTAACCCAAGTGCTATCGAAATGGATAAATAATTCCAAATGAGCAATTTTAGGACCTCAATACGAACTACTTCCCGGCGACGGGATTCAACCTCCTCGGGGTTGCCGAACGTAGCCTTAGACTCCTCCTCCAAGTAAATGTGATGTGGGTACAAATGGATGGATTAATGCCTTCAGACGATTTTCCATCCCAATGCTTGTTTATTCTTTTGAGAAGGTCCGTGAGATTATGCTCTTGCAAGGGTCAATAATGTGAAGAAATTACCACCGGATGATCGCCATTTGCTCCCAAAAATGCATACTAACTCAAATTCGAGGCCTGAGTTCATCTGAGGTTCCTTGTAGCCCATTAGCCAAGAGAGGTAAGATCGTCCTCCTTCTCCAATATCCCTGTATGGTTACCTGCGGGTTCATGTTGTTTTCAAGGTATTCTGATAACTCAAGTTAATATATCTTGCACTTGTCGTTGGTTAGCCTCGTTCTTCGAGAACTAAGATCTAAAATACGTAATTTCAAGTCATCCCCTTCTAAATGCATATGCCTTTACCCAAATGAAAAATATTGAGCTCTAAAGTCATATTTCCAAATGTGAGTTGCATGACTCCATTTCTACACTTATAATTGTGCATTTGAAGAGCTTTAAATGGTCTTCCTAAAATGATTAAGTAATATGATTAGGTCTCATCATGATCGGGTTCTCGTATCGCTAACTACAAAATCTAATGGATAATAAAATTTGTCCACTTGTATAAGAACATCTTCAATGGTCCCTTTTGTATTTTAATAGACCTATCGCGAGTTAAAGTGTGGATGGAAGTGGGTTTCAATTCCTCCTAACCCCAATCAAGCCAGACATGTAATATGGCAATGTTCACACTAGCTCCCTGTGCCCACAAATTTCCACCGGTGCCTCCAATATTCACTCGAGATCAGAGGGCATCCCGGGTCCTTAAACTTCACTGGAGTCTTGTTCCCCATTAATAGCACTAACTTGCTCAGCTTAAAAGGCCTTTATCTCATATCAGACTCCTTTTACCGCAGGCACAAGTCCTTCAAAACTCTCAAGATATGTGGACCGCTTGATCATGTGTCAAGGAGAGGGATATTTACCTTAACTTGCCGCGAAAACTTCCAACATTTCGCTTGGGTTAACATGATTCTTTTTCTTCGTAGAGCTCATAAATGGAGGGGCATTCGCTCTTTACTTCTTCCTCCTTGACAACTTAACTGCTCTTCAAGTGGTTCAAATCTTCCAATGAGCCGACTAACTAACTCTGCATCACGCCTTCAACTCCCCACACTTCTCAAGGTCACAACTCCTTTACTTCATCACTCTAAGAGTTGTGTCCTCCACTAGCCCATTTTATTCACCATATTCGAGACAGCCGTCCCCGGAAAAGGCCCTTTTCCTTTTCCTCGAACTTCATACCGACACAATTTTGAAAGCTCGGGACGCATATCGATAGTTTCACATTATGAACTTCAGATCGCCTGCTAATATTTTGATTAGTTTGGACATTCAAGACCTTATGTTCTTCTCGCCATCAGGCTTACCATCTTACTTAGATTCGTAATCGCTTCGCTCGACAGGATAAGGTAGTGGTTAAGGCCGCTGGAAGTGGGGATTAACCATGGACCATTGGAGGTATATAGAGATAGTTTCGCTTTCCTCGTAGATTAGAGTGGGTTTTCAAATTTGAATATAGGAATTCAAATGGAACATTCATTGCGGTCTACCTTTGATTCAAAATTTGACATTCTCTTGACAGATTTCCATAAAGGATCTATGTGGATCGATGGTTGTAGCTGTATAGTCGATGGTGACAAACTCACTTACCGAGTAAATATTATGTTGATTTTTCATTTCCATCTCATCCAATCTCCGAGTCAAATGATTAATTTTTCTCATTAAGGTGTCCTCGTAAATTGTATGAATGGTCTCCCTGCAACTTGAGTAAATCGCCCCATCCTCCTCGGGATCAGGTTCCAATCCATGCCTCGGCGGCTCTCAAATATATAAGTCAAAAGTCTATAAATTCGCGTGGTGTTTACTTAAAAGTTGCCCCACACATTGTTTCTGCTGTTGTTTCCATGGGACATCCTATCATAGAAATGGTTTACTAGCATCCAGTAAGTCAAACCCATGGTGGACATGCACATCGGTTTCCATAAACCTCTCCCAACACCGGTAAAACTTCTCACCATGAGCCGCAAAGGTATAAATTGGTCTTTCAAACTGTTGTCTTGCATGGGCACTAAAAACTTCTTTAGGAACTCGACTGCGTACCACCCCCAATTTCTTATGGTTCTAGGCCTCAATGAGTTGAGCCATCTTGGCCATTCCTGTCCTTTAAAGTCAATGGAAATGCCTTAGCTTCAGCAACCATGTCCATCATACCTCTCATGTATACAAACCTCTCAAAAATCCCTAAGATGTGTGTATGGATTTTCATTTTCCATACCATGGTATGTGGGAAGTAGGGTACTAAATATGGCCCCTCACCGCTACATCATCAGCAGGAGGAATGATACAGATGGGGCACTCAACTCTGTGGAGGTGGATGTGATCCCTCACGGTTCTATATGCATTGGATTCATAGGTTCCTCGTTGGCTCATTGCTCCTCGTATGGAATCCATGGTATCGCAGGCACTAACCTCACTAGCTAGGTCGCCAGTACTAACTTATTCAAATTCACCGCGTCTCTATCCCACTGTTGCATGCACAGTTGTTACACAATTGTAGAGACAACAATTAGAACCAACAAAGAGTGCTAAAAGAAAATTAAAACTAATCTAACAAAATAAAATGACTGAATGAAAACCGGGGTCGACCGGGCAGAAGCATCGCCAAGTGCTAGAAACTCGGCGCTGTCGCGGAATCGACATATGCAAAAGAGGTAAAAATAGCTACTTCACTGTGATGTGGATCACAAGTACTCTTCAACTTACCATTAGTAGTCGTGCAATTCATCCACCATTTAATCGCGCCATTTGATTCGTACACAAGTAGCTGGAGCTAAAATCAACAATATTTATATAATTGTCTTGCAATCAGCCGTAGTCAAGCTACCGCAAAGATAGTGGTCTAGGGTCGAACACACTGGGATGGGTTTCTTCCAAAATGGTCAGATAGGCACAAGGTAAGGCTTTCTATTCGACTCTTCTGGAATCTATTCAAAAACAGGAATGGTTTGAAAACAGGAAATTGTAAACTGAAAGTTAAAAACTCGGAAATTAACAATGAAGAAATTTACTTGAAGATTTAAATAACTGGCAAGCTAGTGGCAAACACATGTCCTCGTGGTTTTATCCTCCTATGAGTCAACACAGATGTGTTATGGCCCCTTTTGCTAAGCAACCCTAACATTCTTTATCATTTTCGAGGCTCAGAAGATCTATAAGAATCACAAGCAAATCTCACCCGAGACCGAACCCTAAAGCATGGAGAGAGATGACCTAGGCTAAGAAAGCACTATCTAGAAGAATCACAAGGCATCTCTCACCCGAGCACTCAACCCAAAGTATGGAAAGTATTGGCCAAAACAATAAAAGCAAATGTTATTTAACCCTAATTTCCAGTTAACCCTAACATGTGACATACTTGCTGTGCAAGTAAGGACCATCTAAAGAGCACGCACTGGCCACTAAGACTGGACTCCAAAGCATGGAGAGAGTATTGGCCAAGACACACATCCTATGTTATGCAACTGAAGCTTTGAAGATAAGGGCCATAATACACCATTCCAGAACTTTTAGTACATGAGGACAACATGCTTAACCCTATCATTGCTAGCTTCCTTCCTCTTCAGCTACGAGGCTTAGCCAAACATCTCTTGAATTGTCATTCAAGAGGTGTGCTTGGCAAATGTGAAAGTGAAAGAAAGAAGAGAGAAAGAAGAGAGAGAAGAGAGAAAATAAAAGCAAACCAAAATAAAAAACAATTTATTTACAAAAGTAAAACTTACAACTATTATTCTCCCAAACCGATGTCAATTGTCGCTAGGTTTACAAAAAACAAGAGAGTGGCTTCATATAGCCTCCTCAAGGTATGAAAATACCAAAACCCTAATAACTAAGCTAAGTTATAGGATAGAGAGTAATTCACCAAGTTTGAAGGCGCCATTAATTACAAAGGATGACAAGGCCTCGCAAATTTCACACAGGAGAATTTCGCTTAATTAGCTTAATTCTGGCAAGGGTTGCTAAATCTGGCAAGGGTTGGCACTGGTATGGTTGCGACTCGCGGTTGTTAAATTTCGCTAAGCTAGCAAATTTGAGAAGCGACTTCAATGGCACAAAGCAGGCGCATAGCGACTGCGAATGTGTGTCGAGATTGGCGAATCGTTTGCCAACAGCTTGCGAATTCCGCAAGGGCTGCGAATCAAGCTGCCAAACAGATTGCGACCGGTTCGCTGGTCGTCTGATTCCTCTTGTCCCGCCTTCAACTCGCATCTCATTTCTTCCACTTTTCCTTTGTTTTTCCATTGATTTTGGGCTTGCTGGAGGTCGAGAGACTAAATTCCAACCTCATGACTGGAATACGGTATTGAGGTTGAAGTTCAAATGTATAAAAGTCTACAAAACAACCAAAAACACCTCAAATTGGCATAAGTGCTACTATGACACATGGAACACTTCAATTGGGATAAATGACATGATTAATGATCAAAAAGCACTCAAAACCTATCTAATATAGGGTTCAAAATTGCACTTTTTGAGCACTAATCACTTTCCAAACTAGGTTTAAATGCTATTTAATGTATTTCCTTTGGTCAATACTTGGCATGCTTTAGGGTTCAGTGTATTCTTAATGATAGATAATCGACATCCATTAGATGTCATTTACGAGCTAACAAAGTAGGTTAAATGCTGTATTTTCAATCACACAAATTAAATGTCAAGAAATGCTATGGTTCAAATAGGGAATGTTTTTAAGGGTCAGGTTTCAAAGTTAAACAAAGATCACGTTTGGAAATGACTATATGTCATTTGCCCTAATGCGAGGGAAATAACCCAGACAATTTACAACCCCATCATATCAAACTAGTGACCCAAAACTTCAAGGTGTTCTTTTACATCTTATTTTAAACTCCGCTTTCGCTAGTTTAGCGATAACAACAACTACACTTTTAATGCAATCCAAAATCCAAATGAAAGCCCCCACCATTTCAATCATGATACAAGTCATTTGTAAGATAAAACTCCATCCTTGAGTTCGACCTCTAGAACCCACATATAATTGTATAGCTTGACTACTGTGAGTAGGAGGAAATTTAGGATACAAATATTGTTGATTCCGATCACCCTATTGTGGCATTTAATCACTTGCCAGCTATTTAGGGCATTAGGTTTGAAAGGCCCCTCGTATCGTGCCCGGATTCCTCAATTAGCGTCCCACTCTATTCTATTCACACTTTCTTTATTTTATTTTTTCTTTATGTTTTTATTTTTATTTTATACGTGGGCTCGATGGCAATCCTCTTTCTACAGTTGTCCCATCACTCGTGTTTAGAAATGCTTCCAGACTGCTGAACGCACCACAGTCGTTCGAAACCCAAGATAATTTTGTGAGGATCACACGATGAGTGTGTGGTAGGATCGTCTCTCGAATTTGCTTAAACACCAAGGAGGTGGCTCACCATGTCATCCCTACGATCCAAGTGCAATTCTTTGTTATTATAACAACCTAAGGATCCTTTCTTGTTACGTGCACTGTGGGTTTCGAAAATTTGGAGAGGTCAAAACGATCCTTGATTGGCAATCATGGCATCACTCCACAAACTACCTAACACAACCCTAAAAACATGAAATTAAACCGAAACAAATCCCAACACACAAACCTAAACGAAAAGTCGTGAAAGTACCAACATGTTCGATATCTAAACGACAACACAAAAAGAAACATAAACATATGTAAACAACGTAACATAAACATCAACCTAAACATAGCTAAAACACAAAAAGTAAATGATGCCAACCCGACCAATTCACGACGCCTCCCTCCCCTCCCCTTCCCAAAAAAAAAAAAGACAATGTCCTCAATGGTAAGGAACAATAAAGAAATGAACTCCCGTCGATCCTAGGGATCACCGAGGTGGCGTGGTGGTGGCAATATGGAAGGCAAGCAATCGGGCGAGCTGCTAGTTGGATGACCATCAAGCAGGAGGACTGTGTGCATGCCTACCACAAGGCATCCATATCCCGCTTACAGACTCATGCCCCGGTCTCATCCTAACACGCCAAACTAGGAAGTGAGGTCCCTAACCTGGTCCCGAGTAGGAGAAGACTCGGTGACATCCTATCAATGACTTTGAGAAATATTTCTTAGTTAAGAGATAACTTAGATTCTTAGTTAAAAGCTTTCTCCTAACTCAAAATATTTCTCAATGTTTTCAATGAAAGAGATAACTTAGATTCTTTAATTTTCTTGTCACATCCCACTTTTATAGATATCGTGGACCGCTTGTGGTGGGTAGGCTTAAGGCCACCAAAACCCGTAGCAAGCCTATCCCATAATTTCACCGAAAATCTCTAAAGACCTATTCGCTTATAACTAATGACAAACTCGTTATTCAATATCAATCTAAAATCTACTAATAATTAACCTAAAATCTGCATCATGATATTATCTCAACAATATAACAAATAGACCTCCGTGGTCATCCACTAACAAAACGACTTCAACGGTCTCATCAAAATATCAATAAGGTTTCATCAAAAGCAAAATTTATCCAACCTAACTATTCAAAATTTATCGATTTATCCAAATAATTGAATCCAACGTTATTCACCATGGTTTCTCCTGAAACTTAGACTCTCATTCACCAAATAAAACGTAAAATAATAATCCATTACATGTTTCAAATAGGAATCCAAGCACAATAGAAATAACTGGATTCTCCTTTCCGTCTACCCAAGGCCAGAGGAAATCAACGGTGAGATAATCCTTCGTGAGTAAAATATAGCGTCACCATACCAGAGCTAGGTACCTGCGCTTGTGCCCATGCGATGGTTATGCTCAATCAATCTAATCACCGTATTACAGTTATGCAAACAATGATGCAATATGACTGGCCAATATCAAATGAGATTTAGAGGTTTGAAACACATACAATATAGCTTACCATTCGTGAACTGCATATCCTCTTTTTACCTTTATAATTGAACCCATATCTTTTTACCTTTATACCGAATCCAGACATATCTCTTTTACCTTTATACTAAACTGTATATTCCAATTAAAGATCCATAGAACGGGCCAGGTTCCTACGCCTTTAGAGTTTTACACCACTAGGAAGCGTAATCGGGCTTGGCCTGCACTGTGAGGGTGTCATGCACATAAAATGGATGACCTCCCCATCGCTTAGGATTTCGTGATTCATAAATTTCATCAATGACATTAACCATTAATAGTTATAAATAATCGTATCAAAGATGCAACAAGAGATAACACTAAATACAATAAGAGTTAGCCGGACCGCGGCTCGCACGAATATTCATCAAGACATTGATCATGGTATATGACAAATTCAATTCAATGAATGTTCAAGAATAAGGGTCTTAACTATAGTCAATTACTACGATCAAGTCAAACAATGAAAAACACCGCTATACATTTCGGTTGCAAGTACGATGATATAAATTTACTCATTCTCCTATTAGTCCAGCTCAAGTAGGCTATTCACCCCCAACGTGGTTTCCCCAACTTTATGTTTGCTATACCAATATTCATGCAAGAAAAGAAATATAAAGATACGTCAAAATCATAACGAGCCATACCTTGTTATCCAATTACTCAATTAGGTCGCTTTTACCCGCTTCTATTTAATCGCCTAATCGAGCTTTTAATGATTTTCATTGAATTTAAGTTTTAGGTGCTTTAATATCCATCATGAATTTATAATAATTTTTAGGAATTATTTCTCCATTAAATGAATTTAGGAAAATATACCCAAGAAGGCTTCTAAATTCTCAGCAATGACTAAATATAATTTTTAAAAATACCTAATGAATGAAAATAAAATTATGGGAATTTTTATGAAGTACCATATCCGTAAATATATGTTATAAAAAATAAATTAATGAAAATACATGAATAAAATAATAATAAAAATACGTGAACAAAGGAACCCAGTAGTGAAAAGTCGGCCACTTTGTTTAATTAAGCAAAGAGACATTTTTGAATAAATTCCCAGTGGTTTTAAAAAATTAAGAAATTTTTATAACGCCCTTTCATTTAAAGTAATTAATTAATTACTAATTGAATAATTATTATTTTCTTGAATTACCATTATTATTTTCATAACGCCCTTTTATTAAAGTACTAATTAATTACTATGGTGCCAGTAAATAAAATTTTTCTAATAGATACCTAAGATAAATTTGGAACAAGGAGAAGACAATCCTTTTATTCATCTTTGAACTCTTCAAGACGGGTAGAATCTGCAGGACGACGGCTTCTGATCTGTGGTTTGAAGAACAATTTTCTAGTAAGATCTTCTCCTTATTTTATTTGTCTAGATTCTTTGATGTAGATTCTTTAATTTTCTTTCGAATGATAAAAACCCTCAAGTCGATTTAGATTACACTTTCTCGCCTTTAGAAACAAAATAAAATAAGGATCGGGTGGTGTCATATTGAATTACTGAAAGTATGAGAATGAAAAGTATTTAAGGATAATTTTGAAAGAAAATAATGATAAACAAATAGGATAAATTTGAAAAGGTCAATTTCAGATAAATACCAGGCTTGATAAGTATTTAAAGATATATGTATTTCAAGGGGGCAATATTTTATTAAGGATTGAGATTTTATTAGATATGAATATGATTAGAAATAATTATTTCAGCAAATTATAGGAAATAAGATCCGCAATAATACTATGTCAAGTATGATAATTGTTAAGTAAAAAGGCTATATGTGTATTATGTAATAAATATAATTTGTAAAATAGTATTAATATTATTTTCTAGTAAAAGACAGTTCTAATAAGGATGATAAAAATAAATAAATTATTAAAATATGATCCGAAAGGAATAAGAGTTTTATAAAATTCAGTAAAACTACCTAATTCAAATAGTTATCATTTGAACCGCTTGTCAATATAGTTTGAGGCAAACAAAATAATATAATTGTTAAGAATATCAAATTAGAAAGTTTTAAGAATAAATAAGTAATGATGTAGTTTCTTCCTTATTATTTTAGAGAAATATTTCACGAGGTGAAATTTTCTTGGATGAGCCTCTTTTCTGTTGATTTGAGTACTCCTTGATGTGTAAGGGATTCTAATACATCTTTTCGAAAATTATTATTTATATATATATATATATATATATATATATATATATATATATATATATGGTATATATATATATATATATATGTACGTGTAAGTGATATTACGCATTTTAAAAAAAGAGCAAATTGTTTATTTTTACTCATTTGAGAAGAAAAAATTGTTTTAACTGAATCTATATAGTAATCTTGGTTTAAGAAAAAGTCACTGTTTTATTTATTTGATTATCCATGGATCAAGAAAGTAGTTTTGTATGATTGTATTTCCTTTTGAGATTTGTTTTTGTTTAGCAGAAATGTGAGATACATGCTTTAGAATTTGAAATTTTGAATGAAATATTTGACTCGGTTAGTTTGGCTCATTAACGGGAATAATAAAGGACACTCATTCGCCCTTGTCAACGGGATATATTAGTTGACACTATTCTGCCTTGTCAACGGGATATAATAGTCGACTCCTTTACATTTTCGGGAATATAATCGATTCAACCTCACTTCTGTGGTTTGGTTAGAGGTTACTAGTACTAGTAGTGTTTGGTTCCGCTCCACCTGTGCGAACAATTTATGGCTAGCCACTCCATTTGAAAGTCCACTAAGGGCACCATTTGATATTTGATGACCAGAGAAAACATATATTTTTGAAATGTATTTGATTTTCGATTTGATATGAAATTGCTTGACTACATTTGATATGAAACTGATTTTGAAATGGATGTAAGAATGTTTTGAAGTATATTTTGTTAATGTTCCAACTTATTTTGAATTAAAAAGTTTTGATGAAAACATTCCTATTTGTTATATGATTGAAAACTTTTTATCCATGAAATCGTATTAGTATTTCTTATCGAGCTTTTAGCCTACTCCCATTCGTTGACATATTTTCGCATTTCTGGGCTTCCCGCTATGAGTCTGATTACAGTTTGGATTCGTCATCATTAGGATTTGATTAGAACTTTTATGTTGGATCATGTTGACTAATAAGTTCATGTTTATGTAAAATGTCAGTTTTCAAAGTTAATTGAGAAAGTCATTCGATTCATTTTTATTAGTACAAAGTTGATTTGGGAGATTCCAAATATTGTTATATTATGAACAAATTTTTTTATGACATTTATAATTGAGATTTGGATATTAGGCCAATTTTGCTCTAGCATGAAATTTAGTTCTTGGAGAATTTATGAATTTAAATGCCCATTCACTCAATATGCTGTAATCGGACAAAATCCGCCATAAGAAAGGTTAGTGTCAAGCTCACACTTCAAACCTTCAGCCAAGGCTTAAGGGTGTGAATTGACAACTATGCCCCTAAGGTGGCTTCGTGGGCGTGGACAGAGGGTATCGTGAGCATTATAACAACAAATAACAACATGCCATCGGGTGATCTCCTATATAGTGCATCCCCATAAACAACAACGAAGTGCACCCAAATGTCTTAATGCGTTTCCTATCCTCGTCGAGGCCGACCTGTGTAAGTGCCGCATGATAGAAACTGATAAATATTGTGGCACCAGGGTAGCTCATCTTGATCCTCAATATCTCCAATCAAACAACAGTAGTCGGTGGATACCTAGTCTGATCAACAATGGTCGCACAGTCACTCCCGCAAGAATCTCAATTATAGAAGCCAAGGTGGCTAACACATCAGCAAACTGATTCTTTGCTCTGGGCAGATGTATATATCTCAACTCATCAAACCTATCAACCAACAAATCCAAGTAAGCATGGTAGGGCTTCAGCTTCTCATCTCGAGTCCTCCAAATACCCCGAGTCTATTGAATAATCAAGTCGAATCCCCATGATCTCCTAAACCCGCCTAACTCCAAGATCAAGTGCGCCTCAGGGCCTGTTGTAATGCAAGCCCCATAATTACTAATATTATTCACAACCGATGATGATCGGGAGAATGTCAACCGGATCGATACAATACGATAACCTGAGGTGATATCATCAGATACCAATGCCATAATTCAACCGATTAAGACCATCAAAGCATAACTTCCATTCGCTGAGATTGATTTGATATAAACAAACATCACAGGAATACCACTGGTCACATCGATACGTGAAGAAACTGGGTATGATCTCCGCAAATAACGCCTCATCGATTTCATGTGACATACAAGATTAACCATCTCACGAGCTTCCATCGATCGTAATGTGCCTATCAAATAGACACTCAACAACCCAATCGTGAGACTGGCAAAGTATGGAATAATTGTCATATAATGTCTCAATCTCCGAGCGGCCCAAACTAATGCCAAACAGAGGCGCCTAATCATCGTATCTCGCACTCATTCTAGCGCGAAGATCCTCTTACTCGCATAATGATGTGGCTTGGCCCTTCCCGAATCATCGAGTTGAGCTATCATGCATCCTAAGGTCACGTCTGAAACTAACAAATACAGAAGCAAAGGGTGCCCGTATAGGAGGGGTACTAAACTCGGAGGAAAGAAGACACTCTTTAATCTTCTTAAAAGCATGTCATAAATCATCATTCCAAATCAGAGGCTGGTTCCTTCCTCAAAAGACTCGAAGATAGGCTTACATGTCTGTCGCCTTTAGCAAATGAAACGGCTGATATATTGTAATCTGCCTAGAAAGCTCGATCTCTCTCAGCCCTCTAGAAGGCATGTTAAGTATGGCTATGATCTTTTCTCGGGATCGTAACCTCATACTCCCGCCTACCAACAACGTGTCCTCCAAAGAATTTCCCATAAGTTACCCTAAAGGTACTTCTGGGTTAAACCTTAGCCTCGAAACGCTGATCCTCTCAAAGAACCTCCGTAGTTCCTACGATCCACCTTGTCTCGGACTTCACTATCATGTCATTCATATATACCTCGACATCTCTGCGCATCATGTCACATGGAACTGAGTAGCAAGCAGCCTCTTGATATGGCCCCCGCATTCTTCAACCCAAATGGCATAACCTGGTAGCAGTAAGTTCCCCACTCAATAATGAAAGAAGTCTTCTCCATATCCTCTGGAGCCATCATAATCTTATTATACCTAGAAAATCAGTCCATGAAAGACAACATCGAATGTTCTGCAGTGCTGTCAACTAACATATCAATGTGTTGGAGGGGAAAATAATCTTTAGGGCTGACTTTGTTCAGATCACGAAAGTCTACACAAAATCTAACCTTGCCATCCTTTGGGGGAATTGTGGACGACATTAGCCACCACCGTGATATCGACACTGATAACGGCCAACACTCGTTGCTTCGAATTTATTCCTTAACTCGCAAACTCCATCGAGGTAGTCTCCTCACCCCTCAAGGTGAATCGTCTAGCATGTGGTAGAATGGGCAGGTGATGCTGTACTATAGAAGATTCAAGGCCCATCATGTCCTCATATGACCATGCAAATACATCTAAGTATGACCTGAGTAGGTCAATCAATCAACTCCTCCAATCAAGAGATAAGGAAGAGCCAATCCTAATCTCCTTGGGTTAATATGGTGTCCCAATATCTATCAACTCTATGCTACCAGTAATGGTGTAACTTTCCGCCCCTCTATATCGTAATCACACTCCGATCGCCACCCAAGGGGTCATCCGTACTCCCACATCATCAACATCATATATATGTGTTGTGGGTGCTGGTGGTGTAATCACAAAAAAATGTTGTGACATAGGTAAATACTCGAAAATACTCATGTCATTATTACCATCAGAAATATCATCAAAGAGGGTGACAAACTCAGACATAGTGTCAAAAGAAAGAGGTGGGTCCACAGAGTTAAACGCCTCCCTCAAATTTAAAACAAAGATTATGAATAATATCAATTGTAACAAGTCCATCATCATCATTTATCTCCAACATAGAAATCCCAAACATATAAAAAACATAGCGGGGCCTAGGTGGGGCTGCATCTAGAATGCACGCGCCGATCATGTCCATCGATCGCGCACTTCAAAGGCTTATCCTCAAATCAATAATGTAAACTCCAAACATGTCAAAAGCATAATGGGGCTCATGTGGGGTTGCATCGAGAGTACGACCTATGCCGACCTTGTCCATCTCGTCTTTGTAAGTATCAGGAAGAGTCACTCCATCAGTATCATCCCCCAAATCCATAGATAGGTCATAGTCAAGGACCTCCTCGGGGAAACACATAGAGAACACACTAGCTCGGCCCGGTGATGGGGGTGTAACTATCATGGCACTAGGTGCCTCAATAGTCTTAGAACTAAAACAGTATATGTCTCGTGGCCTCGCTTAAATGCCTCGATCACATCCGTCTCTAACCATGATCGCACCCTACGCGGGTACATTCTCTGATCCTCTAATAAAGTAGTCAGCCAACTGAAAGGTATACGGGCGGAGAGGATAATCGAATGGAACCATAGACAAGCAAACCCTCATCTTATCCTCCCTCGATTACGCCGCACTATGTGACGGTATCGCCCTCTCGTAGGATGTAACCTAACCCATGTATGTCATGATCAACTCGTAAAGTAAACTCGCTCACCTAACCCTAAGCCGTGATACGGATATGCCTCTCACTTCATGTTTAAGTACCAAAGTGCTGTTATGTCGGGACGAAAAGACAGTAGGGCACCAAGTCTCTACCGTCATCCTCTAAACCCGGCCAACCCGAACTCTCATCGGTGCAAACCCACAATTCTAGGTCATTCTCTACGGCCGAGTATGTAACATAGGCTTAGAAGAAGTAACAACATCTTTGTTAAATTGTATCGTGATAATGCGCTCAAGTGACTCAACTTCCTGACAGCGGAAGATGGTATAGCACAGCTCTGCGAATCCAAGGGCGGCCAAGAAGTAGGTTAAAGGATGACTGAATCCTCAAAACCTGAAATAGTATGGAGTATTTGACTAGCCCAATCATGACATGTGTACTGAGTGTGCCCATAAATGTCCTCTGAGTCCCATCATAAGCTCTGACAATTTGTGAAGAAGGCCAAAATTAGTCGATCGAAAAATGCAAGCAAGAACATAAAGAACTAATGGACGTGACGCTCTCATATGCGAGCCATCATTCAAGAGGACAAACGAAACTGACAAATTAACAAGCAACATCAACTAATATGGTCGAATATGATCTCGACCCTGAGGTAAATCATCATCATAAATGCAATGCATGTAGCTCATTGGCCAGTCGGTGCGAATAAGCCCCCTGTGTAGTGGTAGTGTCAACTTTGGATCTAACTTACTACTCTAATCACCATCTCTAAGGATAACGATTTAGGTGACTGTACACAAAGAAAGGAATTTTAATTAACAATATTTGTAACTCCAAATTCTACTTCTCGTAGTGAAGCTACCGCAAGATAGTGGTTTTAGGGTCAACCCAGGATGGGTTTTCTGCGCAAAATGATTCTTGATGTAAAATGGTGATTTCACTGGATTCGGGGGTTTTAAAAAACAATGAGAGATCGTGGCTTGAAACTGGCTAAACAAATGAAATATAAAAGAACTCCTGGGAAGCCCTGCCACTCCGGTTTGAGGCCTTAAGACCTAGGGGTCCCTGCCCTTTTCCTCGCTGGGGAGGATGACCTATAGTCATTTCCGAACCCATCTTCATTTAGCCATAAAACTTAACCCTAAAAGTTTTTCTCTTGAGATAGAGCATTTATTGGTCATTTATGTTTCAAAGCAGTAAAAACGATCCTTTGACCTAACCTACAGAGGCTAATAAATGGAAACTAAGCGAGCCTCAGTGGATCTAGTGGTAAGCATCCACTGAACCCTAAAAGCTTGCCAACTACTGGCCAATCAGTAAGTACATCGAAGGATTTAAGGTCGGTGCAAGATACGCGAAACATAAATGATCATAATCAGAGTTAGTAATAGTGCTCTAGGCCTATTGAATGATATGACCAGAATAAATCGCCATTATTACAATCTGCTTATGGGCCTTCGTGAATAAATTCATTTATTACATAACTTGCGATTTTCTCGTAATAAATTCGTTTATTACATAACAGCTTACGGTTACTAAGTATGGTTAAATATTTAATTAGTTTCCTTTATCGTATAAGGATTTGAATTTAAATTATTATTATTTAAAAGCTGCTTAAATATATAATAAATCTAAGTTCGATCAAAACCCTAGAAGATTTATATAAATATGGTGGAGACATATATTTGGGTATATAGTTGTTCCTTCAAAAAAGTGAACCAACCTTAAAACAGAGAGGTACAAAAAACTTAATTTCGTTTTGAGAAGACGACTGAACTAGCATTCAAAATCGCTTATTATTTGTTCGTATGTGATACTTCTTGTAGGGTGGTCGCTTTTCAGAAAGGCAGCACCTTTGAAGATCCGAACAAACCAAGACGAACTCTCAAGGTTTGACGAATCGACCACAAGAGGTAAGTTTCATAATTTTCCTTCGCTTTTATGAAACGCATGTGATCTTTGCAGGGTTAAGGGATAAAATTTTTTAAATTCCGTCGCATTTATGTTCCAATCGTGATTGATATTCATCCTCGTAATCCAACAAAGGGTATCGTGAGCCACTCTGTGCTTTCATAAAAATCGATAATTTGATCATATGTATGTGATGTATATGATTATGGCATGTTTTATGCTTTTTTAATATATGTGATATTATGGTTTGTTAACGACATAGTTACCGTGTTTTGTTAAGGTATTAATTGATTGAACTGAACCTAAAAGGATTCAATATGATTAAGAATCCGAATGGGATATTGCCACAAAGTGTTTAATAGCATGTTATATGATTCTAGTTTTTTTGTCTTAATCGCATTAATACATGGACCTAATTCATATATCAATTTCATTTATCAATGATTGTTTATGGTGGTACGAAAAATAAAACCGTATGTGTAATGAGATTACATAATATGTCGCTTAATGATTTTGATGGTTCTCGTTTATTCAAAATTTATTGATGAGATCAATGAAAATTTTTATAATATGCGTTTAATGTGATTTTGATGGCTTTCGCTTATTCAAAAATTTATTGATGAGAATTTTAAATTTATCAATGAAAATTTTTGAGACGAAACTCTAATGTTTCTAAAAAGAAAAAAAAAATTTCAAGGGCACTCGCCTATCCTGCCCGCTTAACCAAGGCCGGACCCCATTGCAATACCAGAAAAATCTATGAATTTAATCAAGTTTAAACATGCTACTTATTATAATTTATTTCTTTTTAATGCAAATTGTTTATGCTATATGATAACATAATATATTTGCATGATATGTTGTTTCACATGGTGCACGTATGGCCTTTAGACCAATGTGTTTGGCAAAAGTTATTATTATTATTTTTACAAGGGTTGTAATTATTAAATACCACGTATGCCGCTTTTGTTTTATTGTAATTTTATTTTTACTATTAGTAGTATTATTTAATTGTTGTAATAAAACAAGAGATACGTGAAGCCATTTGAAGTCATAATCCAACCATGATGATGGAGGAGCTAGGTGTCTATGCGCAAGTTGGTGGTCAAATCGACATCATGGAGCTACTTGTCATAACCTAGGCATGACTGCTGATCTTCATATCGCTATGGAGATCAATCTGTGATAAAGGCCATACTGCACACATTTATTATATGCATGTATGTGTATGATATTACATGAGTATGTGATACTAGATGTGAAGGATGAGATCTATTAATTGAAAATTAAAATCAATCAAGATCCTCTACATAAAAATTTAAAGTTAACATGCCATCCATATTTAAAAGTCACTATTAAAATCTTTATCACCTTAATGTGGGTTCTACCAAAGTAGAAGTACATTAGGTTACATTTAGGAGACAAGATGAGTAATGAAAGTACCATATGTTTAAAAATGGTTTAACTTTATTAGGTTATCAAACGGCTTTGGGCCTAATGGCATAAGATGGGATTTAAACATGTCTGTGACATGATGTCAAAACCTATAAATATCTAAGAGTTGCATAAGATGTAATTGGTAAGAGTTACCTACCTAAATAACTTAATTTTAAGTGTCATGCCAAAGTCGACTTAAAGTTGAGTAAAATATGATCTTAGCTCACTAGATTAATATGATTATTCCCGAGGGTTGTTAATTTCCAGTGAGAAATTTTCATAATCAAATACTTATCAAACTTTGCATTCATTGTAGATGGCCAACAATAATAACAACAATTTACTATGTCATCAAGGGATCATCCTGAGAAGGATAAACTTAATGGGATCAACTTCCTTGATCACTTTAAATTTGAGAATTGTCTCAAACAAGAAAGGAAGCTTTATGTCTCGATGAACCTCTCCTCGAAGAACCAGCAGAGAATGTTCCTAGAGCGAAAAGAATGTGCTTATGAGAAGCATCACAATGACTTATTGGAGTGTTGCATGCTTGATGCTAGCTACCATGAGTTCTCGAACTCGTATGATCCGAAAATATGGAAGCTTATGATATGATCTCCAATCTTAAGGAAATGTTCCAAAGAACAAGCAAGGTGCAAAGGTATGGAGATCACTGGCGTAATCGCGATTCTCAGAAGATACGAGGGTACTACTAGTACTCATGTTCTAAAAAATGAAAAGGCTATATCGAAAGCACCTTGATAGGCTCGATTTCCATTGAGCCAAGAGTCGCAACCGATTCGGGTCCTCACCACTCCCGGTAGTTACGTTTCGCCATTATGAACTATAACATGAGTGAAATGACAACGACCTCCTCGAGCCGCATATGCTGCTTAAAACCACCGAGCAAAATATTAAACTGCCCGGCCATGTTCGCGGCCCAAAATGGAAAGGATTCAAGTGAAAGGGCAAGGGCAAGGGCAAGGGCAGGAAAGTCAAATGCTCAACCCAAACACAAACCTCAACCCAAGTCTTAAAGCCCCAAAAAGAGGGTGCTTGTTTCTTTGCAATGAACTCCGGTCATTGGAAGAGAAACCGTAAGCCGTATTTAGAGGATCTAAAGAAAAGCAGTTAAGACTGGCCGACTAGTTCTTCGTGCATTTATGTTATACGATTAATTTTTTCCTTCTAGTTCCCGGTATTAGATAATCGATGTGGATCTCACATTTATACAAAATGTGCACTCAAAAAGGAGTAATAAATCAAGAAGGACGGGTTGATCTACGAGTAGGGCAATGGAGCAAAGTCGTACGCTTTAGCTGTGGTAGTTATGAACTTTACTTCGCCTGGGCTTTTCATATTTGACACCATATTATGTTCCTACACATGTAGGAATATTATTTCAGTTTCTTGTTTGGAGCAATGATGGTTTTTCTTTATTATTAACAATAATTGTTCCATTTTTCATAAAGACATGCCTGCAAATGCCTATTTACGATGGTCTTTATTATGAACCTTCAAAATTCCAACAATTTCTATGTCTATAACATAACTACTAAGAAATTTAAGTCCAATGATTTAAATTCAACCTATCTTTTGCATTGTCGCCTTGGCCATATAAATGAGAAAACGCATCTCAAAACTCCATCAGTTGACTTTTGAATTCATTTGATTTTAAACTTCATATGATACATGTGAATCTTCATTCATTGCAGATGACAAAGGATCCCTTTTACTAGGACATGCTGAAAGGCCAATGAATTATTGGATCTCATACATACGCATGTATGTGGACCATTGTCTGCAGACGCTTAGAGGAGGTTACAAGTACTTCATTACATTTATCGATGACTTCAAGAGATATGGTTATGGTTCTACTGATGAGACATAAATCCGAATCACGGAAATGTTCAAATCTTTTCAAAATGAAGTACAAAATCAACTCTGCAAGACAATCAAGGCACTTCATCCGATCAGGTGGCGAATATTCGAGCCAAGAATTTGATGACCATCTTAGAACTTAGAATCATTTCACAATTAACTCCCCGAACACCACAAAGGAATGGTGTGTCCAGAGAGGAACTCCAACTTTTATTAGATATGGTTCGATTCATGACGCAGTCCAAAAGATCTTCCATTTACCTTTTCTGGGGTTATGCACTTGAAACAACCTGCATTCACATCTAAATCGAGTTCCATCCAGGCATATAGGTCATATGAGATGTGGAATGGTAAAAGGCCCAGTTTGTCTTTTCTTAAGATTTCAGTTGCGTAGGCTTATGTAAAACGCCGTTTCAAATGTCGGAGCCTGTGTCCGATAAATGTCTTTTTGTGGGGGTATCCTAAAGAGACTATGGGATATTACTTTACAACATAGAGAACAAAGTGTTTGTTGCCTGAATGGTGTCTTTCTAGAAAGGGAATTTATTTCTAAAGGAACTGGGAGTAAGATACAACTCAAGTAGTTCGAGAAACTACAAGATAACATTGAACCGCTCTTATGGATACTCATATAGTCAACAAACTATTGTTGACAAAACCTCCTATAGCACAAAATTTACGTGAGATCTGATAGGATACGCCATGAGCCCGAGAGATATGGATTTCTCAGATCGGAGTAACTATGATGTATTGTTACGGATCAAAAATGAACCCACTACCTATCAAGAGGCTATGTTGACATGCATCTGGTGAAATGGTCAGAGGCCATGAAGTCTCAAATCTCACCCATGTATGATAACAAAGTATGGACCTTGATTGACCCAGACCGAAGGCACAAAACCATTGGGTGCAAATGGGCTTTGAAAAGAAAAATCGACATGGATGGCAGCGTACTTGCAGCAAGGCTAGTCGCAAAGGTTTCAAACAAACTCATGGTATAGGACTATGATGAAACTTTTCAATTGTGAGCTAAGTGCTTAAGTCTATTAGAATTTTATTGCTACTGCTGCATATCATGATTATGAGATTTGGCAAATGGATGTTAAAACTACGCTTCTTAATTAAACTTTCATTTGAGGATGTGTACATGACACAACCTCGAGGGTTTTGTACAACCTAAGAATTCTCGTAGAAAGTATGCAAGCCTAAAGATCCATTTATGGTTCAAGGTGCTCTCTTGAGTTGAATCTTCGTTTTGATGAATCACCAAAGGGTTTGGATTTGTCAAAATGAAGATGAGCCCAGTTTATAAGAAAATTAGCTGGAGCGCAATCAGATTTCCGGGTCTTATATGTTGATGACATTTACTCATCGGGAATTGATATCCTACCTCAGAGTGTCAAGTCTTGGTTGGGTGGAAGTGTTCTCAAATGAAAGACTTAGGCGGTCATATCTCAGGGATAAAGATCTATAGAGATAGATCTAAGAGGTCGATGGTCTAAGTCAAAGTGCTTACATGCATAAAGCACGAAACGGTTTCCAAGATATGCAAGATTCCAAAAGAGGATACTCGCTTCATGTCTCATGGTATTACCTTAGCAAATCGTTGTCCTAACACTACAGATGAGCGAGAGCGGATGAGTAAAATTCCTGCTTAATTCAGCAACAGGTTCATCAAGGCTATGTCATGCACTGTAATCAGATGTGGTCTTATGCTTTAAGCATAACGAGTGGCATACGATCCCTGAGAGTCACCGACACCGTCAAGAACATTCTAAGCATCTCGAGAAGGTCTAAGGATATGTTCTAGTGTATGGCGATTGAAGATGATCTGGTTGGTAAATGGTTACACGATGCTTTCAATCCGATTAAAGATGATTTCCTGATCGCAGCTTCTGATATGTATTTTGTTTTAAATGGTGGTGCAAGAATGAAAAGCTCAAAGCAAAGCACCGCGCCGATTCTATAATGTTGTTGATCCATGACTAAGCCTACTACTACAAAGCATGATTGTCATGCTAGGTTCATAAAGTATTAGATACATTGATGAACTGCTCTAACAAGAAGTGGGAGATCGTTAGTAATAAAGCGTTTCTAGGCCCATTGAATGGAGCATGATATTTGCCTATTTATGAGAATCTATTATTATGATGATTCGCTTGTTTATTATATATAACAGTCCTTGAATAATATTATTAATTATTCTAAATGCCCCTAATCTGTTATTGTTATGGGAATAACAATGAATTAAGATTAGTATAAAGCTTGATTGATATTCATGGGATGGATAGTGTGTATGAGATACAAATCAAATTTATATCTATTTGTTGAGAACAAATATCGATGTAGACTCGTCTGAGATTAATACTATTGGATCAAAGCCTGCAAGTTAATCTCTAATAGTCAGGTCATCAACTTTGACCTCGAGATCGCTATAGCTCCCAACATAAGGAATGTTGTGTTTGATATAATCAAACGCTATTCTTGGACGGAGGACTATGGGGAAGGTTATACTTGAACATAATAAGAATTATGCAAAGGAGATATGAGCGATTAAGATGGAATTTGTCCCTCTTATTATAAGAGAGATATCTCGGTCCCCCCGACAATTGAGACCGAAATGCATGTCGTGCTCAAAATGAATTGATGGAGATCAATGTCATTTGTTTAGCCGCCTAATTCGCTCGAAAAATCAAAGATAGAACGATATAAGGTCGACTTTGTCCATGCCTTATATTCCTCACAATATATCATGAGACAAAAGGATTATGTCATTAGCTATATTATGTTGTTCCTGATCATGAGCTTTTCATTTAACTCGGGTAGTCATAATGTTCCTGCTGTGAGGCCACTTATGACTTGTGGTAGGATCAAAATGTGATCCTCGGGCTTCATCGCCAATGTTAATTGAACCTATAGGGTCGCACATTAAGAACAAATAATAACGGTTATGGTTTTTCACTCTCTATAATAAATTCATTTATTACATAACAGTTATGGTTTTCTGTAATAAATTCGTTTATTACATAATTCAAGTATGGTCTTCAGAATAAACTCGTTTATTAAGAGCAATCTTATGGTTTTCTCGTAATAAACATTTATTACATAACGGTTATGATTTTCAGAATAAATTCGCTTATTACATAACGGTTATGGTTACTATAAGATGGTTACTAAGTATGGTTAAATATTTAATTAGTTTCCTTATCGTATAAGGATTTGAATTTAAATTATTATTTAAAGCGTTTAAATATATAATAAATTCAAGTTTGGACTGAAACCTTAGTAGCTCCTATATAAATATATATGTGAGACATATATATATTTGGGTATATAGTTGTTCCTTCAAAAAGTGAACCAACCTAAAAACGTAGAGAAAGAAAAACCCTAATTCGCTTTTGAGAAGACGACTGAATCCAGCATTCAAAAATCGCTTATTATTTGTTCGTGGTGTGGATACTTGCAGAGGGTGTCGCTTTTCAAGGTTGCAAGACCTTCAAGATCCGAACAAACCAAGACTAACTTTGAAGGTTCGACGAATCGACCTACAAGAGGCTCTGGCTACCCTTCCTTCGCTTTTTTATGAAACGATGTGATCTTTGTGTTAAGGGATAAAATTTTTAAATTCCTCACGCATTTATGTTCCAATCAGATTGATATTCATCCCAACCCAACAAACTCGCATGCGTTGAAAATGAGAGAGGGCACCCGCTTACCTCAAAACTTTGGCCCGCTTGCTCACCTCTTCAAGGATGATTTAACAAACATCCCTTGAGTTGTCATCCTCAAGGGGTGTTTGGCAGGTGAGAAAGTGAAGAAAAATGGGAGAAAATGAGAGAAAAGAAGAAAAGCGGGAAAACTAAAAGCTTTCGCGCAAATTTTATTGCATCAAGTGATATTCTGTACAGAGGTTGACTGAGGCTTATATACTACTCAGAGTCAAAGGAATTACAAAAATGTTTGAACTACCATCAATACATAGGGGGTAGTTTAGGAAAAAGTCACAAAAAGTGGTCAATCAAGTAGGTCGAATCGGAGGCATCGCAAAGCTGCGACTTCGCAGGTTGTGAAAATCAGAACCCTACAAAATTTCTACAAGATTTTAATTTTCTTCAAATCTTGTGGCTCCAATTTCCTTCCGACTCGTCGCGAGCTACAAGCGTTCATTGATTCTTCAGGTCGATTGGCTCGATAACTTCTGGGCCCGATTATCTTGCAAAACTACAAAAACAAATCTACAAATGCATTAGTAGTATAGCCTGACCTTAATGTGCCAATTGCTTAATTACGCGATTAAGACACAAAAAGTGCTCAAGACCCGTGATAAACACGGCTCGTACAAGACTAGCACCACTGTACCCCCCCAACCTACACATTGCTAGTCCCTTAGCAATGAAAGAAATAGAGAGTGAACAAAACAAAATCAAAATTATGTTCACAAGACAAATGGTATTTCAAAAAGGTTGTGAATGAGTAATGCTTAACCTTCAATATGAATCACCAAGCTCCCCAGACAATACCCATCTCTTGGGATAATGAAAAGCCATACATAATCAAGTTTTTAGAAGAGTATCCAACTCATGGAATCGAATTCGAAACTTCCCACCAAAATCAAGTGTTTAAGCGAATAGGTTTAAATAAAGAAGCTACCAACCGCACTTCCCCCAACTAAGCTTACCGCCAAACCTAGAACAATGACCAACCTAGCCAAATCTAGCTCCGCTCTTATTCCATTAATTTTTTTGTGGTCAGAGGTGCAATGTCGAGGAATCGAATTTCACCAAAGTCCATGTAAGGGGGATCCACCAATGACTCCCAACCAACTAAGGCTTAGGGCATCAAGTCAAAAGGATACTTCGACCACTAACTCTTCGTGCTCTCAACCCCGACTCTGAATGATTTTGAGACTCCAGCACCTACAACTCACTAAACCTCACCCATCCACCCATACGTAGCACTAAGCTCCGCGGCTCCCAACCGCTGGTTTAGGGCACCAGTTTTAAAGGTTTTCGCCATATACCCTGACCGTGCTCGGTTTCAAAGCGAAGCATCACGCTTTTCTATTCTTTTTTTCTTTCTTTTCTTTCTTTTCTTTTCTTTATGGAAGACTTCATCGCCTTCTTTTCGGGGGTCCTCTCAACCTATTACAAGCGTCAACGAAACTAGGTTGGTTTTGCAAAGTAAGGGAGCTATGTAGTGATTAGGTGTCAAAAGTGCCATTTTGAAATTGGACATTGCGCATTTTCGAAAGTACTTTTGCGTACTAATCAGCATAATTAACCCAATTGGCACATTGTTATGAATTATGCTAATGACGTATTTATGGCAAATTTTACAGTTTTTTCAAGCTATTTATGCCAAAATTATTAAGTCAATCCAAGCACGAAGAATTCGAGTCAAACTCAACGTTGCAGATCAGAGACAAGAAGGAAAGAAGAGCAGAAAATGCCAAGAAATTAGAACTACAGGAAATTTGGCAGGCTGCAAAATTTTCGCAGTCGCATCGTTTTATCCTCGCTAAATTTGCTTCCTGCACACCGTTCATCATGCAAAGATCGCTCACCAATTTTCCAATTATTCACCTTCCTTGCTACGTGACCTTTTTTGTTACAATTTGGTTTCTTCCCATTTTAACCCTTGTAATAGCTTTTGATTTTGGTTCTTTTTGTAATTTTTCTTGGCTGGGGCAGTATATAAGCTCCTATGCACTGTAACCAAAGGGAACTTTTGCTCATTAATAAAATAGGTGGAAACCTTTTAGTAGTTCCCGCCCTTTCTCCTTTTCTCTCCACTTTCTCTCATTTTCTCTCCCTTTCTTGGTTGCCAAACACCCTCCAAGGATGACAACTTGGAGGATAAGCGACTAAAACCCTTTCCTCCTTGAAGTGGAAGGCTGCTGGGTACAGGATCTTAAGGCTGGAGGGTTCCATGTTCTTCACGCAGGTACTCACTGGCAGTTTTGTGTTCCCTTTCTAACTTTAGGTTTTTATCCCTTCGAATCTCCTTGAATGGCTATTATTTGGTGTTTTTAGGTTCAAAGGGATGCTTATTGCTAGATCCATCGAGATTCATTAGTTACCTCTACTACCCATTGGAAGGTGAGTCAAGGAGACTTATTTTTCATCGTCTATGTGACCACTGTCGTTTCAGTTGGAGTACTCATTTTTCAAAGGATAATTATTATGAAGTTAGGGTTTGCTAGCTAAATGAAGATCCAATTCGGAGATGACTATAGGTCATCCTCCCTAACGCGAGAAAATGACCTTGGAAACCCTCGCCTGCCCGCAGATCCTGCCTCAAGATATCGAAGATACTCAAGGAGTTCTATTTACATTTAACTTATTTTATTTCAGTCTTAAACCTTCAAAACCTCATTGTTTTTACCAAACCTCGAAAATCCAAACCACCACCATTTCGTCTTCAATGTAAATCATTTGTGCGAAGAAACCATCCCCTCGTAGTTCGACCCTAGAACCGCTATACCGCAGCAGCTCTATACTTCGCAGTGTGGAACCCCTAGATATAAATCTTGATTCAAACACCCACTCACAAGATGAATCATGCGCCACCCTATTTAGAAGAAAACTGATGTGCACTGTGGTGTGGTTAGCTAAAGGTGAAGAAGAAGGTTGAACACCGTGAGACTCTAACCGATCATCTACTTAATCGCGCTGGAACTAATCTAACATCAATATCAAGAATCGCTTCAATTTTCCAACTTGCAAGTTAGGTAAAACCACAAAAAAAAAAAAATGGGGCAAAATGCATGCACTTTGAATTGAGAAAATGAGTTGTATGGTGCTAAGAGGAATGTATGTCACTATATTTTAATTTTTACAAAACAAACAAACAACTTCAATAAAATGAACAACCAAAGAAACCACTAAACAAACAAACGGGCTTCATAAAAGGGTAGTGGAAATCAAAAGTGTGTGTCACTTCCCTTTCTAATCCTCCCCTAAATCATTAAATGTGACATAGTCCGCAATGGGGTCCGGATTGGAAAGTTAGCGGAGGAAATGCTACCTCCTCAATGTGTAGCTGGTGGAGAGTCGTCCTCGCCCGATGTGACGAGGTGCTACCAAGTGAGGGTCGCGACCGCCGCCGCTTAGCAAGTCAAGAGGAGCCGCAGTGCTGGCTCGCCGAGGGGGAATCAAGAGGCCCAGGCGTGCACCGATGGGGAAATCTATACAGCCTAGGTGACTCTAAATCTGCATGAGGATGGCCTGATTCTGAGCCATGGCAGCCTTAATGTGAGTCATCCTCTCAACTAGAGAAGCATGGGTAGTCGCAAATGATGTCGAAGTGGAATGCGCGGACTGCATCCATGATGGCCAGGAAGTCCCGAGTAGATATCGTGGATATGTCATGGAGGTGGTGTCATGCAAGTTTCGACCAAAGAACACTACAAGAGCTGCGGGTACTGTAATGGAGGGCCCGAGGTGCAGAGGACGCAGGAGGGCGGTAATGGAGCAGATTTAGGATGCGTGGAACCTCGATGCTCCTCGCATGCATTGTTGGAGGTGGCCGCTCCTCCACAAGAAGGCTCCGCTGTCGACTCGCCCTACCGGATCCGGGAGGCGTATAGTGATAGGAACGGCATAATCCGCCACCGGCCAACCGGGAAGGATGGCCCGCGATCACGACTCCAAGGCTCTGAATTCTAGGGGCTCAAAGTAGGAAGCCGATGTGCTCTAACACCTAGTATCAGAGTCCGAATGAGGGTGTGGACTCGCCTCCGCGAGGTTCCTACGATGTACCTTGTTCTCAAAGTGAACAAGTGTCAATATGATAAGCTCAAATTTGCGGCTGAACCAAAGAACCCTCTAAGATGCAAAGATAAAGCCCTCAAGAATGGCCTTCCCAGACTCATGTATGGAGGGGAAAAAGATTAGACCGCAGTATGTGGTCTATCAGGAGCATGCGTCGGAAGTTGCCTCCTGAACAAGATGGTCTAGACTGTAGTGTCCCGGGCTAGCAGACGAACCATCTCCCTGGTCGAGGGATGGGGCCACTGCCTATAATCAGTCGAGTTGGCAAGGACCATCAGCAGATGGAAAGAAGCTACTATATCCAAAGCCCGAAGTATCCCTGGTTGGCCATCTATGGAGAATGGAACAGGTCATTTACTTAGCCTCACCTGAGGTCACACAGCGATAAACCATGACCACCGAGGGTAGTAAAACCCATCAGGGTCATGAATGGCCTGTGGAGTACCTCCGCACTAGGCGCGATCTACTTCAGCTCGATCTTCTCGACGAAGGCCTGAGATCATAATACTCCTACATGCACATCCCTCTCACTGCAATCAGTATTCCTTGGAATAGGGCTGCAGTAGAAGTAGGGCCGCCTAATGATTGATTTAGGGATATCCAGGAGATCCCAAAGAGGCCCCAGTAGGTGGTGATCAGCCATGGGGTCCTCGAACTGGAGACTCTCCGGCTTGATGTCCGGCCTTCGACGGCGCGGCCTCTGGAATGGCCTAGATGCTGGCGGGGGTGGAATGGGCCAACCCGCATGCACTTCTGTGGCGCTGGCAACGGGCAAAGCAGGCTGTAACCCATGGTAGGATCTCCTAAATCCGCTTAACGATGGTGGCAGGAGCCGCCACCGCCGCAACGACGATGGCGTGGAGCAACCATGCAATGGTAGGACGGCCGTCAGAGCTACAACACCTGCAGATGGCCAGTGGCTGGCTCCTAAGAGTGGCAGGAGAAGATCGGGCCTCTCACTTGTGCCCGGTCGCATCCTCCGCGACGCCTTCAACCATAGTCACTGAGAAGGAGATGAGGAAAGGTTTCAAAACAATTAGAATGAAAATGAGAAAAATGGGGGTTTAAAATATATAGGTTTGGGTAGACCAAGAGTTAACCACACCACACCCATAAATAAAGGTGGTTGCTGGGTTGTGGCTCAAAAAACTGGAAAATTAATGGTTTAATGTGAATGAAGTATGTGAATCACTCGAAAGAATATCAAAACACTTCAACTGACGAGGTGGTGAATATTTAAGCTCAAATTTCGATGATCACCTTAAGGATCAGGATGGGCCTCACAACTAACTTCCACCTGAACACCACAATGGAATGGTGTATCCTCGAAAGGATAAATCTAACTTTATTAGATATGGTTTGATCTATGATGAGCCGAATTGCATCTTCCAATATCCTTTCGGGATATGCATTAGAGACTGCTATGCTCTTAATGGAATAATAGAATTCCACGAAAGCTAGCTTGAGAAAAACACCACATGAGTTGTGGACATGAAAGCGTCCCGGTTTGTCTTTCTCAAGATTTGAGGCTGTGAAGCTTATGTGTCGGGCCGCTTCCGACAAGCCAGCATCTAAATCGATAAGTGCTTACTGCTGGGCAGGTATCTAAAAGAAACAAAGGGTACTACTTTTACATCCCATTTGAGAACAAAGTGTTTGTTGCTCGTAATGGAGTCTTTTTCGAGAGTTCATTTCAAAAGAGTCAATAGGTAAGACATCTCTTAAAGAAGCCTAAGAACCACAAGTTGCCACCGAGCCTTCCATGGAAATTTACAAGACTCACAACTAAATTGTTGAGTCTAGACATTCAAAGACAAGGCCCACTATCCAAAGAGACTCATCATGAGCTCAGGATATGGATTTCAGAATCGATTTACAAACCATAGAGCTTATGGATCAAGATGAGCCTACAACCTACTTCATGCAGGCAAACGATATTTCTCCAGATTATGAAAAAATGGCTTCAAGCCATGAAGTCTGAGATGCAATCAATGTACGATAACCAAGTTTGAAATTTGGTTGATCCACATGAGGGTGCTAAGGTCATTGGTTGTAAATGGGTTCGTAAGATCAAACATGATATGACCTTCAAGTCTTGACTTGTTTCAAAAGGTTTCAAACAAACTCATGGTATTGACTATGACTTAGACCTTTTCACCCGCCGCTATGCTTAAGTCTATTCAGATTCTTCTTGTTATCAAGTATGCACTACTGATTACTTAGATTTGGCAAATGGATGTCAAACAGCATTTCTTAATGGAAACTTATCAAGATGTATATGACAACTCAGGGTTTTGTTGGATCCTAAGTAATCCTAATAGGTGTGTAAGCTTCAAAGATCCATTTATGGATTAGTGCTGTGCTTCACAAAGCTGGAATCTTCGCTTTGGATGAGGTCAAGTAAAGAGTTCGCTTTATGAAAATGAAGATGAGCCTTGTGTATACAAGAAGGTTGAAATGGAGTGCAATCGCCTCTTAGCGCAGATGTGTGGACGACATCTTACTCATTGGAACGACATCCCTACCTCAAGTAGAGTGTCAAGTCTGGTCGGGGAAATGTTTTTCAATGAAAGACTTCAGCGGCTTCACCTACATCCTAGCATAAAGATTTACAGAGATGTATCTCAACTAAGCATTTCCTACCAGTCAAAGGGTATATTGTATTAAAGTGCTAAAGAGGTTTAGCATGCAAAATTCAAAGAGAGGTTTCTTGACAATGTCTCATGGCATTAAGCTCAGTAAGTCTCAATGTCCAACCACGAAGGACGAGAGAGAGCGCATGGATAAAATCCCATCTGCTTCGGCTATTGGTTCTATCATGTATACCATGCTTCGTGACCCGACCCATCGTCTCCTATGCCTTAAGCATGACAAGTAGATTCCAGTCAGATCCAGGTGAATGTCACTGGATAGTAGTCAAGAATATCCTTAAGTACTTGAGAAGAACTAAGGATATTTTTTTTATCTATGGTGGACAAGAAGGCGAGTTAGTTATAAGTGGTTAAGTACCGGATGTCGGGGTTTTCAGTTTGACTTAGGATGACTTTAGATCACAATCTAAATGGTTCAGTTTGCCTGAACGGGAGGTCTGTGAGCTAGAGAAGTTCCAAGCAAGACACCGTGGCCGATTCTACTGGCGCAGGTTGAGTACATACGCCATACTGCTAAGGGGCGCTTTGGATCAAAAATTTTGTTTTTAGACCGGGTGTTATTCCTAGCATTACAAACCCAAAGTGGACGCCTATCGCGGATAATAATGGGGCTATCGCTTCGCCAAGGAGCCTGTGATCACATCAATGATCTAAACATTATTACTCAGCATTTCCACCTCATTCGTGAGATCATTGAGATAGGAGATGTTAAGATATGTAGATTTCATACTAATGACAATGTTGCTGATCCTTTGACTAAACCTCTTCCATAGTCAAAGCATGATGGTCATACTAGATCGATAGGCATTCGCTTTATGCCCGATCGGGCTTAGCATATGTGAGATTGTTAGATATGCTCTGTTCGTTGGCATACATTGTCATTATATGTTTATATACATGAGCCATTTATCATTTTATCTTGTTATTTAAATTGTGGTTTAACTTGATAAATCATATCCTGAATAGTCGGGCCCGCTTTATGTCACAAAGTATGTGACTTGGATAGTAAAACCTAAAGCATAAGAACAATTCATTCTAAATAGTCCATAGTGGATCATTATTGTGGGAATAATAATGAAGTAAGACTATTATGTTTTCTGAGAAAAGACCACGTTTTATTGGTCATGAACATAAGATGTTACTTGTTCACCTCTTTCAGTGATGAACCAAAATACCTATACAAATTTATAAATATATTACCTGGCTGACTATTATCTAATCTCTTAATAATGTGCTATGAAACTTGTTTGTTGTGTTTCATCTATTGTACCGATTAAAAGCTATAGCTTCTTAGGAGTAAATCACTCCCTTCTCGGGGTTTTGATCCAAGATGCCGTAAGTGTACTGTGCCGAACAAGTAGTAAATTGGATTTAAGTCCAGATATCGATCCCACAGAGATCTCAAGAATTCTCAATCAACTACCCTGACTACTCAAACTCTATACTATTTGGACTTTGATAGGCAATTTGAAATATTCTTAGCAAACCTTAAAAATAATAAAAACTAAGAAAAGTGACTTAATAACAAAATGAATTAATAATGAAAAATCTAAAATAACAAATTCGCATCGACGCTTATCTATTAAAGCGGAGCATTGGAAATAATGGCTTATTGCGGAATAATCAATTCCCCGCAGAATCACTCAGAACTTTGCTTCATGAACCACATATTTAAAACCTGTCTAAGGAATAAGGTAGTGCAATTTCGATCTCTCCTTATCGCATTTTCATCTAATCTTCCCCGATTCTTTCGAAGACAGAGATTAGATAACTACTTTAATCCGCCGCTTGCTCCGATATTTTCTTTCAATACTTCATAATCGAACATGGACTATAAACCTTAGCTCCTAAGACATAGGTATAGCATGGGTTTACACTTTACCCGCTTTCTTCCTCCAAAATTGGAACGCCATCCTTTCCTTGATTAGATCCTCGCTAACACCTGATCAACGTATCGTCGACCGAGGTGAACTCTCTACTTGTTTAAATGGATGTCATTCAACTCATTCTCGATTTCGCGAGAAGAGGATTTATCGTATTTAAATTACTTAACTCATTAGATCACCATTATCGATTCGCATACCTTCCGTAAATTGTTCATCACCTCGGATTGCCTTCTCTCAGGTCACCGGGAGGGCCTCCGAAATCAAAGCAATGAGACAATCCTATTACGGGTATAAGACGCCATTGGATCACTACATCACTCAAACCAAAGAAGTAGATTTACAAACCGATAGTTCAATAGCTTCTAATAAATTTATGCAGAAAGATAATTTCGACAATGTAGTCTATTCAATGGAAGGTGGTTTCTAAATCACTAGGATTACACCTACAATGGCTTGTCGATCAAGAAACCATCAGAATCGAAAACCTGAAATCCGACCTCCAAAATTTGTCCGAATCTCGCACAATCCAGCAGCACTTGAAAGAAATAGAATTTCAGATTCACTTCTACTTTAACAAATTAACGCCCGCATCAAAAAATTTGAACGAAATAACAAACTAATCTAAAATAAAAAAACAAAACAAAGAAAAGAAAATTAAAATACAAGAGCCTTTAGCTACCTAGATCTCTCTTATTGAGCCGCGAGCTACTTCTCTCTCAAGAGGGCAACAAGGTATTTATAAAATTCCGTTGAGCCCTAACTCGATGCACATCCTTGTGGATTTCGACACCGCCCATTCGTTGTGCCAAAGTCGCGACCTCGATTCTTGCTCACACCCCGCCTTGTCTCGCCTATGTCATAGGCTTTATTTTAGTCGCGACTTGCCTTTAGCATCCCTTGGATCTAATGTTGCGACCTCTAAATGATGTCGCGACCTTCTTTCCTTGTAACTGATGTCGCGATCGCTAAATGACGTCGCGACCTTAGTTCTTTGCAACTAATGTCGCGACCACTGAATGACGTCACGACCTTAATTCCTTGCAACTGATGTCGCGACCACTAAATGACGTCGCGACCTTAGTTCCTTGCAACTGATGTCGCGACCACTGAATGACGTCGCGACCACTGAATGACGTCGCGACCTTAGTTCTTTGCAACTGATGTCGCGACCACTTCTAGATGTCGCGACCTCTATGTTCAGTCTCTTGAAAATCTTATGTCGAGACTTCTATCTCTACCGACTCCATGTTCCATCGCCGCCTTCACCCTATCGCCAATTTCGAAATTGTGGGCTATACATCATATCTTGTTCTTCATTAATTTATGGTTGCCCGATTTGGAGTTTCTATTACACTTCGCTCGTTCGCCTCTCGCCTGTCTCTTATGTCGCGACCGATTTTATGGTCAGCGAATTTGATGTGATTCTTCATCACCGCCAAGGCATCGTTACAAATGTGCCCTCTTCCTCATGCATTCTCCCGTTGCAACATCATTCACTAGTCGTGTCATTCCCCGCCTTCACCCGGTCATTCCTTTACCGCAATATCCTCTTTCTCTTAAATCTCCTCACGTATAGCAATGGTGAGTTATTCAACATTTCGCACATAAATCACTTTTAGATAGAAATCAATCAGAAAATGGACTAAAAAGATTTCACTTTAAGCTCATCAAACTCCCCCAAACTTAAATTTTGCTTGTCCCCCAAAGAAAAGAAAGATTTGTTTGTCCTCAAACAAAAGGACATTTTTCTGTATTGTTTTGCAGTTGCAACCAATTTAATCGAAAGACTAGAATTGCATTCTTTTCTGATATCTAGCTTCAAGTCCAGATGAAGGTTAATCTCTACTCAATATCCAGTGTACAAAACTAAATTGTTGAATCTTGTTTTGTATAAACAAGATAGCCGCTGATCCGCCGAAAAGCTAGGTTGGTCTTCTTCCTTTTCTTAGTGAGCCAATAACCCCCAGGTCCTTCTCACAGCTTTGATCCTTTCTAAGATTTTTCAAATTCCATATGCTTGTTGTTCATATTGATCTCCACTAATGTAGGTAATTCTAACCTTCAAGATCAATCGTGTCTCTTCAGCTTGTAATGTCAGTTTGGGTCATGGGTAGATGGATGGAACTTTAGGTTATGATTTACCCGACTCTTTCTCCTTTTTACTTAACTGCCCTTCTTTTCCTTAAAAATCTCTTTAATTGATTCCCCCAAACTTCTCATCCTCGTATCTCTTGATTTCGCTTAAAATTGTTCGTTCTACTTCTCATTTGTACTCCTCACTATTGAACTTTTTTCTGGCCACCGTGAATAGTAAATGTTCCTCGTCTTTTAGGCTTTCTAACACTCTTGGGGCGAACTTTGGGTTAGCTCCCATACCAGCTTATATTTAGGGTACTAGGTGCTGAAAAACACCCCTAAGAACTTTAATTGCTCTCATGAGAGTTAGCCACACAAGACAAAACTTCTTCTTTTAAGCTTCTTTCTCAGTTGTATCCTCCTCTAGATCTTTCCTTCACCCTTTTTGTATTTCTCCTTAGTTCTCAAAAAAAATACTCCCCAAACTTTATCTCTTCCTCCTTCTTTGAATTTTTGATAACGAGGTTCTTTACTAGAGGATTAATTATCTAGGATGGCTTGGGATTTCCAATGGTTTAATGAAGATAAGATTATTTTGGTTCAAATTCAAAGAACTAAATCAATGCAGTAAGATATAATAAGGGTGGCTAGAATGGCCTAAGCCGCAAGGATGGCCTACATCATTTCTTGTTAGTCAGATTCACCTAGGATTTCGCCTTGATCAATAATCTAACAAGTTCTAGAATCTCGTTTGATTTGAATCAGACTAACCTTTGCGACAGTGTCCTTGACTAATTTCAAAGCTTGACGAGGAGTTACATGATCTAAGGTTCACTAGGTTCTTTGGCTTACTGTTTATACTTCAAACTCAAATTTTTTTTTTTTTCTTTCAATTGTATAACTTTCCTTTATCTTGGACTCATCAGCTAAATTTAAGTCAATTATGCAATTTGTGTTTCAATTCAATTATATGTCATTCTCGCCTCTTTATTATGCACTATTTGTTTTTCAAATTGCCTTCTAATCAAACTACTTCAACTAGCTTAGATTATGATATGTCAAAGATTTTCATTCCCGAGCTAAATCACCGTTATTCTTCTAACAATTAAAGCAAAAAGTAACAACAATCTAACTTCTAAAACAACATCAAACAAATTGTCTTATTTTATTCATGATTGTGCAAAAGTTGAGAATAACAGTCGAAGTGAGGAAGAGATGGATAAATCAATGGGAAGATCTATTTTTTCTTTTCTGGGAGGAGCAAAGTGTTGGGAGGATCCAACCAAGGGTAGCCAAATTAGGGTTGAAATTTGGGAAACTTCATTTCGCCTTCTTCTTTGCTCATTCTCCCTCTCTATCCGTTTCTTCACATCAATCTGCTGGTGAGATCAATCTTTTGTTCGTATCATCTCGTCTTTTCCCCAATGTGTCTTATCAGGTTCTCGATTTCAAATACATGACTTCTAAAAATTTGGAAAGATTATTGTTGATCAAATCCAAATTCTCGCTTTCAAATTTTCTTTCCGAAGGCATCTTTGTCATCAAGCCTTGATCTCTTTCCTTCATCCCTCTTCTCAAGTCCTCAACATCGATACGTAGAGGAATTTGAATCCCTTTGATCTCGTCTCCCTTAGCTGCTTCCTTATCCGAATCCCTTTCCTTTATGAGTGTTAGGAGTTGAGAGAAATCACGCATCATACTGCTTTGTTGTAAATGACTCATGGCTCACAAGAACTTCTTCAAAAGATCGTGATCTCTTTCCTCCATTTCCTTTCTTGAATTTTTTCTCGATGCCTGTGATCTCCTTCATCTCAGCTTCTTCCCTTCTCGTCATTTCTTCTTCCCATTGTTGATCTCTTCTTTCAATTCTAATTCATACACTTCTCTCTGAATTTTTGCGATGTTCCATTCCCCTTTCTCTTTCTTCCATTCTCTTCTCGAATGAACCAGCATCTCCATTATTTGATTATTCCTCGCTCCCTAGAGCTTTCACCGTGCTCTCGAAATCTCATTCCCGATGTGGGGAGAGCTGGCCAATGGGGTTGAGAAATTTATAGGGCTTCTATCATCTTGTTCTCTGGTCCTCGCAAAACATAAAGGTGTTCCCTTCTCGATGTGCCGATCGCCTTTATCCGCAACCTAAGCGGTGTCCTCTTGCCTTGCATTCTCATTTTCTTCTCTTGAATCCAGCTTCTATTATAACCTCCCTTTTCTTTGATTCCTAGTTCCCTGTTTACTCCCCGTTAGGGTTAGTGGTGGTCCCTTGGGGCACTCTTCTTTCTCCCCATGTTCCTCTACACCCACCCTCAAACATAGCCTCGTGATATGCTGCGAGGGATCAAACCCTATTCTCTATGGTATCTCATTATTGAGTTTTCAATGACTCCGCTCCAAAGATTAAGCTTGTACCCCTTCGCATGGCATAGAGAATGATTGCTTTGTTCCTGCATCGTACATGCTTATCTAACCATACGTAGGTCGTAGAAATAAACCATACCTTTGCCTCTTCACAAATCGCCCCGTTTATGGTCTGTCTTTGCCTCCCCCCTTCCTTGACCCCATTTCACTTTACCATTCTGTCAACTTTCTTGTAATCTTCCTCACTGTTAGGGGTTGTCTACTATCTTCTTTATTTGGATCCATGCTTCGCCCCTTCCATTCCGTATATCTCATTGATGGTTTCGCTCCATACACTAAGACCCAAACTCCTCTCGACATAAACAGTTATCCTTTCTCCTCACCCTGTGCTGGGAGTAGGGAATTCCCCGAACTACTCGCGCATGATCTCAGAATTTCTTTGATGCTTGGTGAAGTTTCCCTAACTCCTCTTTGTTCTATTAGTCTGAAAGGGGATATGGGTTTGCTGGGAAACCTCTTTCTCCGACAAACACCTTTACCAGCATAGTAATTTCTTCCGTGATGGAGTTCTTCCGATACAAATTCGCTTTCTCCTCTCCTTCAAGCCAGTTGTCTTTCCCTTTTCTCCGTTGTTTGGAAACTGGGTTGAACTTCTCTCGGGTTGTCTCACGGTGTTCTCCCTTGTTGGTTCCTCGACGAACTCTCCTCTTCGGCCGTATAATTCTTCCATGATTTTTGCATTTGGAATGAGGGTTGAAGGTCTTGACCATTTGAGAAATCGGATTCGCTTTTGAAGAATTTTTGATCTAGGGTTTGTAAGAATTGAAAACCTGAGAGTAGGCAAAGATGAAGAGTTGTATTTGTTTCCAAGGAAGGAGGATGGTGGTGAGGGAGCTTTCAACAATTTCTAATTCAATCATTATCGTGGACTCTTTATTACTTCATTTATTTAGTGCTTTGTCGCGACTTAAATTCTCAAGCTCGTAATTGTGTGATGTCATTAAATTTAAGGCAAATTTAAAAGTTACCCAAATTTAGTATACACTTTTCTTATGTCACTTAATTTAATGCTGTTTGTCGCGACATAAGTAAGTCTCGTGGGGACAATTTATCATCGTTGCAAAATCTAGCATTTTACCCCCATTCGTCAACAAGTAATTTCATGACATAAAGGAGTTTGTCGCGACCTCAATTTCTGTAGCAACATGAACTTTCTAACGCGACTCCATGCCTCTTGTTCTTCCTTTAGTACTTACTAAGTTGCGCACTTCACTCTCGCCGCAACATAAACTCCGGGTCGCGACTTAGTCTCGCACTCTGCCCTAAATTTGATGATCGTATTAAATTTTTCACTTATTAATTTGTACATTCTTAGCATCCATTAAATCATTCCCACACAGCAATTCAAACATGTATTCTATTCAATTTTCATGAGAATTTATGTAGGGAGAAGAGTACTCCCTTTTTCGTTTCTTTCCCGTGAAGTGCCGGGAGCCGTCCCGAGTTTGTTCCTTCTCAATTGAGCCATTCGAGACTCAGACGATAATCGTAATAACTTCAAAAAGGATTAAATTGATCAATACTTAACCTAGCAATTCTAACAAATTCAGTGACTATAAATTAAAAAAATTCAAAATGGTAATTAAAAAAATTTCAAAGTCTATATAAAGAAGCAAAATCTATAAGGGTCAGCCTCCCACGAGCCGCTCTATTTTGAGTCCTTAATGACTAGCCTGCTTTAAGCATTATCTCTCTTAAATTACCAAATTGAGTTCTTCCTTTTTCTTTCTCCCTCAATGAGATAGTGCTTCGGGCCTTGACCATTAACTCTGCACTCTTCTCAAAGATCGCCTCCCGAGTGTTATCGCCCAAAGGCAGTACTGACACCACTCGTATATGGTCCACCCATTTTGATTTCAACTTCCCTGAAATAATCTTACTCTGAGTTAAATGTAACTTGATCCCCTGCCTAAACTCTTCCTTAGAATCCTTTGATCATGCCATTTCTTTAAGGTCTTGTCCTTGTATATTCTAAAGATTATCATAGGCTTCGCTTTCTCGCCTCTAGTCTGGTCTAATTGAGTGGCACTCTTCCTTGCAATTTTGAAATCGAAGTTCAGCCATGGCCCACATGGCTTGTATTCCGGGCTTCAAGAGGGAGGTGACATGGTTTGCCAAAGACCACTCGTATGGACATCCCAATGGGAGTTTTGAATGCAAATTCAAGCCCAAAGTGCATCATTGAGTTTGAAGCACCAATCTTTTCCCGCTTTGGCTTACGCCTTTCTGTGATCCTTTTTAATCTCCCTTTACTGAAATTTCGTCATTCATTAGTCTCTGGTGATATCGCTAGGCTCATTATATGTTCGATCCCATACTGGCCATGAGCTTTGCAAATATTTTGTTTGCAAAGTGGCTTCCGTCACCGATATATAGTCCCGTGTTCCAATCCGCTCAATATGTTCTTTCGCAAGAAACTCACAACTCGTGAGCATGGGCCATTCCTTGGATGTTTATTTGCTTCACCCATTGGAAACATAGTCCATCGCAGCAAGATAAGTTTCCAAATGATGGTGGGCGGTCCCATAAAATCTATCCTATACATCAAAATTTGTACCACCAATATGCCTCGTAAGGGCATTTCATTTCTATCGCCGAGGTTTCTAATCTTTTCGCATCTATCACATAATTCTCACCCATTCGCGCCTCAAGATAGTACAATAAAATCCCGATTGGAGTATCTTGTGAGCCGATCTTTCTCCCGAAAAATGTCCCCATATGGTGATGCATGGCATTCATTCAAAATTTTGTATCGTTTCAGCCTCTGCACACATCTTCTTATAATCATGTCGCACCTCTTTAAATAGAAATGGTTCATCCCAGACACACCGTCGCCTGAGCTTTTTCTATTGGTAGCTAAATCTCGAGGCACTTACCCACAAGCCAAGTAATCTCACGATACAAGATAGCTCATGGGAGTTGGAAATGACACTGTAAACAGCTTGCTCATCCGAAAGTTCTCTCGTTATTTCGCCTCCCCGCTTCGTTTGTTTCTTTTCTACTCTGGACAAGTGATCGCCTATCACATTGTCACAACCTCTTCTTATCTTTAATTACTGTGATCAAACTCAGAGTAACAACACCCACCTTATCGCCTTGGTTTGGCTTCCTTTTCGACATCGATATTCGATTGCTGTACGGTCGCGCGATCGATAAATATGGGATCCCAAAATGTATGGCCTGAATTTCACTACAAGCAAAAAACTATGGCTAGCATCTCCTTTTCGTGAGTTGAATAGTTTTCGGGGCTTCATTGAAGGTTCCACTAGCATAGTATAATGTGGCTCAATATCTTCTTTTCTTTCGCTTTTAATATACTCCCATTGCGAAATCACCCACATCACACATTATTCGAATCCCCGATCCATTCTAGTGCAAGCTTAATATCTATTGAACTGAATCGATTCTGATTTCTTTCAAAGCACTGCAGAGTCATCAAACCAAAATCTGTGTCTTTCTCCGCAATTTCAAATAAATAACTGGTTATTTTGAGAAGTCTTTGATGAATCTCCATAGAATCTAAAGATGCCCCAAGAAACTCCTTATCCCTTTTGTGTTGTGGTGGTGCAAGAGTCTGACACCAAACCTTCGCTGTCCACTTCTAGTCCCGCGTTTGAAAAATTTTAAGTGACCAAGAACAATATTCCTTCTGTTGTCACGCGAAACAGCACTTTTCCCAGCTTTAAGGCTAGTCGTTTGTCCTCGCATCTTGAAGCAATCGCTTTCAAAGTTGTTTAGACAATGCTCAAACTGGATCCATATACTCCCGTGAAGTCATCCATAAAAAATCTCCATGACCCCAACCAAATCTCGAGAACATGGACATCATGGCACCTCTCGAAAGTAGCAGTGAGCATTGCACAAACCCAAACGGCATCCTTCAAGGCAAAGGTGCCATATGAGCGCATGTGGAATGTAGTTTTCCTTCTGGTCCTCGTGTGCAATGGCAATCCGTTATACCGAATACCCATCCAAGAAACAAAATGAGGGGTGTCCTCGTTAACCCGTCTTCAACATTTGATCAATGAAAGGCAATGGAAATGATCTTTCCCGGTCACGTGGTTCAGCTCAGAATCGACATGTTAATTTCCATCCCCGCCACCGTTTTGCTTGAATTAACTCATTTTTTCTTATTTCGATCACGTTGAACCCACCTTTGGAACCACATGGACTGGGCTAACCCAAGGACTGTCTGAGATTGCATATATAAAACCAGCATTCAACCATTTGAGCACTTCCTTTCTGACTACTTCTTTCATGACTGGGTTCAGTCTTCTTTGATGTTCAACAGATGGTTTTGTATTTTTCCCTCTGAAGCAGTGATTTTGTGTATGCATAGATCGGATCGATACCCTTTAATTCATCTATGGATCAGTAATCGACCGATAATTCTTCAAAATTTTCAGCAAATCTTCTCGTTTCAAAGATCACCTAGTCAGCGTAGATAATCACTGGTTTACTCCTTGGTAGCTCCAAGTAAGCATATTTCGATGACTCGCAACTCTTTAAAATCCAGCCCTTCGTACCGGTCTCTTGATGAAATTCTTCTTCATTATTATCTCCATCGCCACGCTGCTTTGTTTAAGACTCAAACCTTTTCGATAGAGTTAAGTAAACCGAAGGTGCGGGAAAATTAGAATTAACACCTTCAAAGATACCTGAAATTCATCTCATTTTCATTGATAGGAAGTTGAGCATTACAATCATAATAACAATCAGAGTTGTTGAGATAGATATCATCTACTAACTTGTAATCTTCCCTATCTGTGTCTAAATTCTTCAAACTTTGGAGCAGATTGAAGTCAGCTGCTTCTTCTCCAACCCTAAGAGTGAGAACTCCCTTCTGCATATCTATTACAGTAGCTCCAGTTGCTAGGAATGGCCTTCCTAGCAGCAGAGGGACTTGTGAATCTTCTTCCATGTCTAGGATGATGAAGTCGAAGGAGAAATGAATTTCCCACCATTAAAAGCACGCCTTCAATGACTCTGTGTTTTGCCATTGTTCTATCTCGCCATTTGAAGAGTACGCAGTGGAGGCCCCCAAACTTAATTTCTTTGCAACAGATAATGGCATTAAGTTTATACTGGCACCAGAGTCACAAAGAGACTTTTGAATTTTAAATCCTCCAATGGTGTAAGGAATTGTGAAACTTCCTGGGTCTTTCATCTTCTCTGGTAAATTCTTCTTTATCACTGCACTGCAAGTGGCAGTCAGATTCACTACTCCTTCCTCTGCAAATCTTCTCTTCTTGCTCAAAATTTCCTTCATGAATTTGGCATAAAGTGGCATTTGAGTTACCACTTCTGTGAATGGCATGCTTATCTCCAATTTCTGGAAAATTTTCAAAAGCCTTGCGAACTGCTCCTCTATCCTTGACTTTTTGTAGTCTCTACTGAATGGGACTCGTTGTGCTAGAGTTCTCGGGGCTTGCTTTTCGCTCTCTCTTTCTTCTTCTTGTTGTCGCTCCTTCTTCCTTTCTTTCTCCAATGACTCAAAGATTTTCTAGGCTTCCTTCTCCCTTGTTGCCTTCGCCTTTCCTCGATTCTTTCCTTTCTAATTCTTTCCCACTTCGAGCCATTGCCATGCGCTCTTGATTTTTCTTCGTGTCACCGAAAGCATCTTAATTTGATTCTGCAAGGTCGTACAATACCTATTTGTGTCTCCGTGTTCTCGAGAGAGGCATTGGCGGTCGTCTCAAAATTCCTGAGAATTGGTATTCTAAGCTTCCACTTCGGCAGAAACTTTGTTCATGTAGTTCAACAAATTTTCTATTTTCCCCATGAACTACAAAGATCCGGGTCTCAAAGGTCCGAGCCCTTTTTTACCCCGATATCTATTTCGCCCTCTCCTCGCTAAGGCTCACTGAACCTGGGTGGAGCATACCGCTTGAAAATTTTGCCCATGTCTGGGACGGTCAGGGCTCCACCACCATAAGAGAAATTCTCATGGTTCCTTAATGGCTGGGCAATGGGGTTGGCAGGTTGGGGTTAGCTTGAAATGACATGCTCTCTCGCTTGTTCAAATAGTTAGCCTCCTCCACTGCATAGGAAACCTCAGCTGGCACCCTCAGCATTAGTTTACTTCCTTCCTTCTTTCCACTCGCTTCCTATCTCATTTGGTGTAGTGCATTCTTTTTATCCAACCGATGCATCAATGCATCCAGCCTGGGCCTCCATGGCAGTACATCTTGTTCAAATTTAATCATTCCATTTCCCTTTAGCTCAAGCATCGCTCCCGAGGATTCGAAGGAGGTCTCATGTTGCACCAGAAAGATCCTCGATCGCCTGTCTCTGCTTTTCCGTCTTCTTCTTCAATGCTCCACGCAAGTCGACTATTATACCTTGAGGTATAATTCATACATGGAGTGGTAGAAGATGTCCATTTGGTGTTCGTGTCTATCCCGTGCATGGGACATCTCTTCCAAGTTCTCAGATTCTCCCAAGCAGTGTACGCACTCATCTTCCCTTATTTGAAAGCAGTAATTTCCTCTTCTTTGTAGCTTAGGGATGGAGGAAAGAATCAAGCCAAGTAAGCTTCCACGCCTCTTCCCATGTATTAACAGATCCATATAATGAGTCAAACCATGATGCAGCTATATCTCTTAAAGAGAATGGAAACAACTGCAGTCGCCTTAATAACTTCTGGGTCTCATAATCATTTAATTTAATCAGACGCCATTCTCGTAAAACCCCTATGTTCGCTGGGATCTTCGGGAGGGTGACCCGTGAATTGGTTCCGCTTGAACCATGGTGATCGTATCGGGCCAGCTCAAAATTGTTAGCATCTATCGCCGGTCGTCTCAACGCTAAGTATTCATCTCTGATCACTGGGTCTCCGTAAGCCCCTCCTATAGTGTCTCGCTCTTGAGGTACTTCGTAAATTCCCTAGCTGACTCCTCCCGGTCAATCTTCGGCCCGCCATCTCTCGCTTATTTCGCACTTTAACCTTCTTAGTCCTCTATGTTCTTTCGATCTCGTTGTCTATTGGCAAATAACAATTCAGCCCCCTCGGCCTCGTGCATGAATTAACTCCCCGAAATTATAATACATCGAGATCAAATGGAGTCAAGTGATACAAAAATCAGATTAACATGAAAATCTCTACACAAAAATTTTCAGTAGCTTACTAAACTACTTCAATAAGAACTATTTTTGCAAATTTTCTATTTTCTTTATAAATTATGTCCAAACTAGTATTTCCTGGTCTCGAATATTGATTCACCAAATTTTTTCGACCACTTTCAAGAATCCAAGGCCAAAATTGTTCACCTCTTTCGTTGATGGACCAAATATTCATACAAATTTATAGCGTTATTACCCAAGGACTATTATCTAACTCTAAGAATACGCTATGGAACTGTTTGTTGTGTTTCTCATCTATTGAAATGATTAAAGCGATTTCCCTTTAAGAGTAATCAATTTCTTTCTCGGTTTTTGATCTAAGATGCTGCAAGTGTACGTGCCGAACAAGTAGTAAATTGATTTAAAGTCCGTATATATCGATCCCATGTAGATCTCAAGAATTCTCAATCAACTGACCCCGACTACTCAAACCTCATACCATTTAGACTTTGATAGGCAATTTGAAATATTCTGAAGAAACCTTAAAAAAATAATAAAAACTAAGAAAAGTACCCTAATAAAAATGAATTAATAATGAAAAATCAAAATAACAAATCTGTGATCGATCACTATCTATTAAAGGGAGCATTGAAAATAATTGCGAGCAGGAATGAATCACCTCGCAGACTACTCGTAACTTTGCTTCATGAACCACATATTTAAACCTGGTCTGCTGAATACATAGTGCAAATTGATTCTCCATCGACTTTTCATCATCTAATCTTCCCATTCTTTCAAGACAGAGGATTAGTTAATCTACTTAACTGGTCAGCTTTGTTCTCGATATTTTCTTTTCAATACTTCATACCTCTGGAACATGGATCAGAAACCTAGCCTTGTGCATATAGGTATAGCATGGGTTTACACTTCATCGGTTTCTCTTCTCCAAATTTGAACAGCTTCATCCTTTCGATTAGATCCTTGCTAACACAAAGATTGAACGACTGCTCACTCCCAGGTGGTGAACTCTCGCTTGTTTAAATGGATAAGTCATTCAACTCATTCTCAATGCTGAGAAGAGGATTTATCCATTTAAATTCACAGAGCTCATTAGGATCACCATTATCGATTCAGAGTATTTTCGTAAATTGTTCATCACTCGATTGCCTTCTGTGTCACTCGAGGGCCCCTGAAATCAAAGCAATGAGACAATCCTATTATGGGTATAAGACGCTTACATTGTGATCAATTATAGAATACTCAAACCAGCAAGTAGATTTACAAACTGATAGTTCAATAGCTTCTAATAAATTTATGCAGGAAAGATAATTTCGGACAACAGAGTCTATCTGGGTGAAGGGTTTCTAAATCACTAGATTACACCCTACAATGGTCACGATCAAGAAAACCATCAGAATCGGAAACCTGGAAATCCGAATTCCAAATTTGTCCGGGAATTTATTAATCCAGCAGAATTTGAAAGCAGCTGAGAATTCTCGCATTCAGCTTACTTAACAAATAATTCATATCCAAATTTTGAACGAATAAATAAACTAATCTAAAATTAAAACAAAAAACAAAACAAAGAAAAGAAAATTAAAATACAAGAGCCTTCGCCTACCCAGTCTTCTTTGAGTCGAGAGTTACTTTCCCTCGTGAGTACCGCGCATCTATAGAGTTCAAGTCAGCCCTAACTCGGCGCACCTCCTCAGGATTTCGCATTAAATGGCCCATTTGTCTAATGTCGCGACTCGATTCCCGCTTGTCGCGACCTTCGCTTGTTCAAAATATGTCGCAGAGCTTTATTTGGTCGCCGATCACTTTTAAAGATCCCTCGATCCGGCTGTCGCGACCGCCAAATGATGCTCTCTTTAATTTTCTTTCTTGTGAATCGATGTCGCGACTCGCTAAATGACATCGCTAATTTTAGTTATTTGCAACCTGGCGTCGCATCATCAATGACGCCGCCGCGACCTTAATTCCTTGCAACCCATGTCGCGACCACCAATGACGCCGTGACCTTAGTTCCGGCAGAATCGGCGTTATCGCGACCACCACGACGCCGCAACCTTAGCGTTTCGCGTAAATCGGCGTCGCTACCACGGCGTCGCGTAATTTCATGTTCGGGCTTGAAAAATCTTATGTCGCAATATTCGCGTCACGGCCTCCATGCTCATCGCCGGCCAATTTCACAAGACCAAATTGTAAGTCAAGGACATCATATCTTGTTCTTCATATTAATTTATGGTTGCCCGACTTGGAGTTTCAAGGCGAATTCGCTCGTCGCCTTCGCGGTCTCTTGCGTCACTGAGTTTTGTGTTGCGACCTGATGCGGTTCCTCATCACTATCAAGGCGTTGTTACAATGTACCTTTCTTCCTCTGTGGCATTTCTCCTATTGCAACATCATTCAGCCAAATGCACATTCCCGCCACCGGGTCATCTTTTACCGCAGAATATCCTCTTCTCTGAATTTCCCCACGCAGCAGCTTGTGAGTTATTCAACATTTCTCGCATTGCTAAACGCGATATGTAACCAATCAGAAAAATGGACTGAAAATGGATGACTTTTAAGCTCATCATTACTCAAAACATAAATACATGTTAAGTTAATGTTATTGGACTGACCAGCTATGAGAAATGTTACATGGATTATGTCATCAGTAATTTACTGGTAGTGGTATTCGAAGTCTTCAACCTGAATTCACCATGGATTCTGCATGAGGAATCCCATGTCTTGATGCGCTCAATGACGCCTTTTTAACAGATGGTAATACGTGCCAAGGGTCAGTACGCAAAGAAATCATGGAAGAATGAGTGATAGTGAATAACGTGTCCCGCCTAATTGAGTGGGATGTCTATTGGCCTCTTTGATAAGTGAGAGATTGAGAAATGCATGACGTGTTTCGAATGAGATCGATGGGAGTTATCAATATCATTCTGCTTAAATACCACTTGAGAATCAATAAACGACGTTCGATAAAGATGACTCATCCACAAGCTAGTGCTTAATCGAGACATCGCAAGTAGACAAAAGGACTAATATCATACTATGGTGTGGCTTTTTCGAAAGAATATTTAATTCACTTGATTTGGGTAGTTATAATATTCATGGTACTCAATTATAACTCATGGGCTTAGAATATGATTCAGTCTGGCTACCAACATCGAGTGAATCTATAGGGTCACACATACTGGTTAGCCCATGATTACCTAGCTTCCAAGCTCAGCCCATTAATAGTTAATGGAATTTGATTTTAAATTCATTTTAATAAAAGGGTTCGGGAGGCTTGATATAAATATTGTGGCTTATCATCTAAAAGTAAGCGTTCTTTGAAGTGGGTATTTTCGAGAGAATTGTTTTGTAGTTTCGAAGACACTGGCATGCCTTTGGTTTTCAGGGGACAAATCGCATTAAGGTGCCAGCACATCCATCCTATCCATTAGCCGTCAGGTGGGATAATACCTTTAGAGTGGTGTTTGCATCGCATCGCTCTTGGCTCGTTGTCGGATTGTTTCCAAAAGGAGTTCTCGCCAGGCTTGGCCGCGGTGTGTGATCAAGAAAACTGTACCAGTCGGTAAAGGATTCGCCCACAAGAGGTGTAAGATCTAGTTTCGATTCATTGTTTGTTTCTTACCAAACCGCCGAACCCGATGCAGCCAGCGTTAAATGTTTTTATTTCCGTCAAGGCTTTCATTTCTACGGATTCCAACACTATTCTCGGCCGACTATGTTTGGCTACCCATGTCCCTTGCTGTGCCATCATCTCTCGATATCAAACTCCTAGCATTAGCATGCCACAGTTGGCCAAAGAATGACATGTGATTAAATTTTGGAGTAAAACAACCATAGAAATACATATCGATTTTAAATAAAACACAATTAAAGTCTTAATCCATAATGGTGCGGTTAGGGTTGACAAAACCCTAGAGAGAAAAGTTAGTTCATAGTGATTTTCATTACAAACTAAAAGATTTCCAAAGATCACACCTAATTAAAGAAAGAAATACAAAAGAAGTCGCCTCGCGATCTCCCGTAATCTGCCTTCACCAATCTCTCTATCTGTTCCATCCCACCCACCCCCTTGTCTCAAATCGCCCTTTATACCTCAACCGCCGAGCCCATCAATGGCCCGTAAAATCGTAACTTTTGAGAGCTCGCGAATGGGAGACCTCGCTTAATTTAAGATGGGAGCTTCACACGGCGTACCCAAGGCAACCATACTGGGAACATTAGGTCTGCTGAGCGAGTACCTCTCACGCTGGCGGCGCTTACGCCAAAGCTGGGTCTGGTCTCCTCACAAGCATACCCGGTGACAATCCGTCAGATCACCTTTGTCAGATCACGGTCCTTTCTTCTATTGTTAGCTTCCTTTATTCCAATATCACATGTTCTACATGAAACATTATAAAGGTAGGATTAGCGTTAATATTCTGAATATGAATGTGAATCACGACGCGAGTTGCAAAACACATAGAAATCAGACGTAATGCATGCATGATTCACTCCGATAATCGCTGCGAATCCTTCTCCTTTCACATTGAGTGATGTGGCAAAAACATGGTTTGATTCATTGCCAGTGGGATCAGTGAACACTTGGGAAGAATTGGTGGAAGCTTATATGAGCAGATTTTTTTCTCCAGCTCTCACTACTGAGAGAAGAGGAGAAATAATTGTTTTCAAGAAGGTGTAGTATTTTCTATATTTTCCTACACTGGATGGGAGAGATTCAAAGATCGGCTGAAAAGATGTCCTATGCATGGAATAGATCTGACCACTCGGATGGATATATTCTATCATGCCATGAATTATGCCTCCAAGGGTATAATTGATGCATCCTGCTGTGGAGCTTTTAAAAGAAGAAATGCAGAAAAGATGAAATTGATTGAAGATCTTGCACACCATAAGGTTCATCTCAAGCTTCAGGAGCAAAGCAGAGGTTGAAGGGAAATGGTCTTATCGGGCTTCTGATAAAAATGACAAATTATAGAAGCAAAGTTAGATGCAAGATGAACAAATTGGAAACAATGAAGGAAGAATGCACATCGCACATGAAGTAGAGCAAGAAATGACGTAATTAGAAGAAGTGCTGAGGAACTTAGTATATGGATGAGCAAAGAAGTTATCACTAAGCCTAACCTCTAACTTCTACAACACACTATACACCAAGATCGAGAACACAAAATTTTTCACATGGTGAAGGAGCACAACAGGGCTTCTAAACCTCGACACAGAATTGTTGAAAAGCTTATGCTCAAATCTGTGTTCTAAGAACAATAGCAAAGAGAGGGATGAGAGATTATCAGTATTTAAAGACTCAATCCTTTGAAGATCGATACCATTTCATGTCAAAACAAAAGGATTTTAATCCGCATGAAAATAAATTTTCTCGACTTAAACTTCCTAAGTAACATGTCGGTTTCAAACAAACACCAATGCCTTCTTTCAAGAATCCGAGATACGATAGGCAACTCGTCGCCGGTAGAAAGCCTAAGGATTCATTTCCTAGTGATACTAGAAAGAATTCAAAGGATTGAATGGCAGTAATTCTGAGAAGTGGAAGAGAGCTAGATGAAAGGAGAGAGGTGAAAGGACACCGGTGAAGAAGAAACAAGGTAAATAGGAAAGGAACTTCAGCAAAGATGTCAGAACTAATGAGAAAAAGAAAACAAATGTAAATGTAGCCCAATCTCATTAGTGGAATAAAGGAGTGAAGTTAGCCATAATCCTCCAATTCCATTCCCTCAAAGACTCCGCAAAGCAAAGCTTATGGCGCGCTTCTCTAGATTCTCGAACATGTTTAAAAGATAGAGATCAACATTCCTTTCTCGGGCGTACAACTCAATGCCTCAAGATGAAAAATTCATGAAAGATATATTGAGTTAAAAAGATGAAGATTATCGAGGAAGGGATAGTGAGCCTAACACCAACCTATAGTGATTCAAGACCTACCGTGAGAAATGCAGATCAAGGCAAACACTATAAGCTGCAAAATCGAGATATAACATTGGCTCATCCTCGAAATAATCTCGGAAGATAACACTGAAGTGGGGAAACGTTCTTCCAATGACTTTGGTGATCATTAATACGGAGGAAGACAAGCAAGTCTCACCGCTAAGTCGTGAAGACCATTCCGGCAATTGTGCGCATTAATTTGAAGGGAAAAAGGGGAATCAATTTCAAGGTTGAGATAGCGCAGATCACACCAATCACGCGAATCAACCGGCGAGGCCGACCGAATCAGAGAAACAACATTCGTCGGTCGAACCGCCTACCGGTAATCTTTAGAACCAACGTCCGACGAACTTAGCGATCCGAAAGATCCGAAGTTGAAACGGCGAACCCGAACGGTAACCGAAGATTTAGTATTCAACGTTAAAGAAAAACATCGCGTTATCGGCGGCGGAAAGTCGCGAAAGAAACGCGCCAGCGGCGAATACTACGAATCGTTCAACACGCAAATACGCCTTCTATAACGCGCGCGCTGGAGTTTCCAGCGTCATTTCTGACAACTAGCTGGAAGAGCAAAACCGGAGACCGCAAAAGACAAAGAAGCCAACATCTTAGTCTATATGAAGACGGTTAATCACCAATCGTCAGACAAGATCCCGTCATGATAATGCAGAACTTATAGAACATCAGAGAATAATCCAGAATGAAGAAGCAAATGAAGAAGGCGAAATGGCAACGTCATGATATTAATCATATAACTTTAAGAGTTCGGACAGAACCAAGAATGGAGGATTCAATTATGATCAAATGAGAAGAACAAGATTCCTACAAGAACCGTGACGACGGAAGCGTGGAGATTACAGAAACTAATGATCATCAATGTAGCGACCATTATCTCTGTTAATTTATTGACCAAATACGATAAGAAAAGACACTAATACTGCTGATGATATTCGGGCGATAATCCGTGATTTGGCAATAGCCCAGAGAATCAGAGAAATCAACATTACGTCCCGGCGTACCTTCGCAAGACGCGCCACCAGATGATGCAATGCTCCTCACGCACCTTCAAAGATGCATGACGTTCATTTTCGACTGCGTAAGAGGTTATAAATGATCGCGGCAGATCAACACAACGATTCAGTTTGAAGATTATTTGAAATCCAACAAGATCAGCGTGCCAAGACAATCAGCTTTAACGATAAAACGCCATTCGTTGGTGAACCACGCGATTATCGGGGCACAAGATCACTACGATCGGGCAGATCAAGAAAATATTGTTGCGATAAAACTTCGCGTCACCAGAGCGCGGCGCATGTGAATGCGCTTCGACACGATCACGCAATGATTCACGAAGACGGAAAATCTCACGTAGACTCGCGAAAGACGCAACGGATTATTAAATCAAGCATCCAATCGACAACCACCCAGATTAGCATCACCCCATTACTGACAATTGTCGGAATAACAGAGTTTGAATTTGGTGTGTGATGCCAGTGATTATGCAATGTGGGAGTCAGACAGACATAGAACCTGATATAAGATATTCAAGGCCATATACTATGCCAACAAAACATTCAATGAGGCACAAAAAGAACAACCTACCATGAAGGGAGTGATGTTAGTAAAGAAGTTTGGCAAAATCAATATATAATAGATCCATGTTAAAGAGCAATCGATCATGCGCACTAAATATCTAATGGTAAAGAAAGATGCAAGCTTTAATATCGATCGATGGGTAACCACAAAGAGTTTGATCTTGAGACCATATAAAGGTAAGAGATAATGAGGCGATCACATTTCACACCGAGAATTTGAATAAGGAACACAACACACAATTTTTCCCGATGATACGATTTGAATATCAAGACAACTGATATGCGCATATTGTGAACCATCAGTCAGAGTCACGTTATCGAATCAATAATACCAAAAGACAAGAGGAATGATGAACCCATCAGATCATAACTAACATCACAGAAGACATGAGATGATCATGGAGACGTATCCAAACGCAACGCTGCGGTGTTGAGATGAAACGTCACATCACCATGATGTGACACTACAGATATACAAGACACCAGAAAATTCTCCTAACTAGGATTTCTGATACCTATTCATTCATGATCGCCAACGGCAAACATTACGTTACGATCATAACTGGAACCGGCAAAACAACAATGTCTCGGGCGAATTTTGATATGATTTTAGATGCCAATAGATTTACGACCTTCCATCATCGGGCAACATGCATTCTCCATTGTGGATTACGATTCAATGGAAGCAACAACTTATCCCAAAAAATGATGCCATCACAAAGGTCATTATAAAGAAACATTTTCGAGCAAATTTGGAGCACTCAGAACAATCATCACGATGAGGAAGCCATTTTGCAACAGTTTTTTAAACTAATGAGCAAATCAAACATCAAACATTGTCAGACGTCTGAACCAATGGACGTTGAAATCAACAGAAGACTAAAATTTGGAGAAAACAATAATCAAGAGGAATGATCATTCATTGATGGAACCAAAACCCATTTGATTTCTTTTAATCTATTTTTCCGAGCATATTACAAGATAATAAATGTCGATTCATATGTTAAATGTGATATTTACTCAATGACAAGAAAATACAAATATAACAAAATCCCAGAAACTAAAGAGACCAAATTATAAGGTGAATGAAGTCAACTGAGTCGGTCGCGATATTATTTTAACATCGGTCACGATCACCAAGACTGGCCAGAAGAAATAGAAGACTACAGTGTTAAGTCGCGGACTGAACATCGCTACACCAGAATGACTACAGCAACAAACAGTTATATCACCACACCACGTCATCGACACCGAATATGTAACGGCGTTCAACGCCACCGATGTCGCGACGCGGATTCATTAACGAAGCCACAAAAGAAGTTCGCAAACACGAACCGGCTTTAACGAGCGAACGATTTGAACGCGCAATCGGCGGTCGATACGACAACCGAAACCGTCCAACGAAGACGAAGCGCGATCGATTATTATTGAAGATCACAACGACGTCGCGATCGACCATCCGGTCGCGAACCGAAGATCGGCGCGAAGAACTTCGGTCGCGAACCACGGTTACCGACCGTTGACCGTAACGGCAACATACGATCGACGCACGCCGGGTCGCAACCATCATGCGCCGGCGACGAAAATCGGCCGCAACAGCGAATCGCGCTGCGACCGGCGACGATAAACGAACTGAAAGAGCGTCGCGATCACCTCGGTCGCCGACTTGCACCGAAACCCGCACTATAACAACGTTGGTCGCAGATCAGAAACAAAGTCACGACCAAGAGTAACGCAAGATTACAAAGTCGCGATCAACCGGCGTCGACATGCAAAGACAACATGAAAGAGTCCTGACCAGAACCGGCGGCCGCATCAAAAGCCGGCGAAGAGAAAGACAATGAGCGTCGGACGTGAATTCGGTGCATGCACATCAACTTTCGAGAACGATCGAGTTACGTCGCACCATAAATAATGTCGCCGCTAACGAATAATCCGCACCAAGACCGTCAACAAAAGGTTATCGCGATCAACATTATTAACGATGAACTACGTCACATCAACCCGCTGAACGCATACATCAAACCGGCTTTGCGTGATTCCACCGAGCCAGATCCACCACCTCGACGATAAACAGATACGAGAATAAAGCATTCGTCACCACCAAAAGCGGAAAGATGAACCGTAAAGTCGATGATTTTCTTTCTACCTTTATTATTTTTCAGATCAATCACGAACGCGCACAAACCAGTATCGCGTTCGATTTCAGTTATTTACCTTAAAATTATCGGAATGAAAGAAACTTATTAAATTTCAACGTATTTCTTCATTTATCGCAATTACGTTATCAGACGTGGATCGACTCCATTTCACCCGCGAATGCAAGAATCTGAATGTTTTAACGAACGATCATCAGTTACGCCAAGATAACTGAACTCATTCGGGTCTCGATTTGACTTATTCGCGTCGCTTGAATGATGTCCCAACAGTATAAAAACAACATCGAGTAGAACGTATCTCGCTCATTCAGACGTCTTCTTAGGCACACAGACTGAGACTCGATCAGATATCTTTTCCGCATGTTAGATCATCACGACGAACCGGTTGAGAGTTCATTTTGATATATCCCCATCATCATACCGAAGTCGAAAGAGCACAACAACATACGATCGAGAGTTCACCTTAATCAAAGGCAAACGCGACCCGCAGTTATCGAGATCGAATCGCAGCGGAACGACCAATAGATCCGGAGGTTGAGCCACCGCCGTGAAACTACGCAAAATCTCGAGAAGGAAATGCAAGATCCACATCAGAAATGGCGCGGCACGACAAACAAAATGCCCGCATCTTGCAAGAAGTTAGGAATATTGCGTAGCCGGTTTGACTTTGCCTTCAAAGAAGCAAGAGTATCCAAACTAAAGGAATATGGAGAAATCCACCAAAATTTAAGAAATTTTGACAAATCCAGATCCAAGGCACAAACAAAGGCAATGTATTTTAGTGTAGTGAATTGACTGCTTCATTGTATCATCGATATTTTCGCTTCTCACAGAAACTGATTAACCAAAGATTTTATGTTACAATTCTATTTTTAGTCATTTAATTTGCTGAATGAAGGTACCAAAAGAGTTAAGTAGTCTGGTAACTTATCTTTCAGACAAACTCACTTGAGTTTTTAGTCCAAATATATTAAATTTTAGTATAGGTAGTTGACTTAATTCATAATGCAATCTCGTGGGGAATGACACTTAATTATCCATTCACCATCAGACACCTGTTTCAAGGTATTAAGGTATCAACCTTATTTTAAATCAGAGAACCTTGAAAGAAATATTTATTACAATCTCTATCCAAAGACATGACAAGAGAAATGTATACTTCAATAACCATGAATTGAGGTTGAACACATAAAGGACAAACATCTATAAAACTCAGATGAGCACCATGGTTATAGAACCGCTTACACCCCATCGAATGTCCCCATACAAAATCAGATATGGAAAAAACCTTGTCATTCCCCCTTAGAACTGGAATACAAAGCCATGTGGGCCATCAAGAACTAAATCAGGACTTTCTGCCGCAAAGGAAAAGAGACTACTCCAAATGAATGAACTGGAAGACCTGAGAAATGAAGCTTATGACAATGACAGAATCTACAAAGAAAAGACCAAGAGGTGGCATGATCAAAAGATCTTAAGGAGAGAACTCAAGGCAAGAGAACAAGTTCTCTTATATAACTCCAAAGCAAAGCTTATTTCCAGGAACCAAGTCAAGACGGAGGGTCTCATACACGTGGTAGCAAGTACACCCTTGAGCAAGAATATCAAGACCGACCGAGGTGAAATCAAAGTAAATGGTTAGAGACTAAAGCATTATCTTGGAAGAAGCATGAAGGAGGTAGATCCATATTTGGAAAATGGAGAAGAAAATTCCTTAAAATGAAGACACTCTACAACCTATGTCTAGCTAAGGACAGTAAACTGAGCAGCTTCTGGGAGGCAACCCAAACAGAATCTTTATTTTTGTTAACTTTGAGTGATGTTGATTACTTTTATGATTTTGAAGTTTTTCTTTTTATTTTGTTAGAATTATGAAATTTTATCATTTGCTAAAATGTTTTTGATTTTGGACAGGAAAGATGAACTGGAATCAGAAGTTATTTTAAGGCACACTGCCTCAAACTGAATTGTGCAGAAATTAGCTACTAGGAAGAGTATTTCTATTTTCCCTAACTTTGTTTTAGATAATAATGCATAGCTGAAGTTTGAGAAATTTGATGATTTTAGACCCTAATTAATTAGACAACTTTCCAGTGCTAAGTGCTTAAGTGCTTTGATTGAGTATTTTGATGCTAATGATTGTTATTCATAATCGACCGAGAAATTGCTATATATGTTTTCACAAGCCTGAATTGCATAATTGGATTGAATTGTGGGTGATTAGCTGAATTGGAAGGTAGTTTAAACTTGTAGACATTTGAGGAATAAAATCTTTGTCGCGACACTTGAAAATTATGTCGTGACATCACTTACTGCAACAAGATGAAAAGTATGTCGTGACTTCGACGGCATGTTGCAACAAACTTTCAAGCATTACTGTGTAAAAAGAATGTCGCAACATACTTTCTCTATGTCGCAACATAAATAATTTTGGACTCAATTTGAAAGGGAGATTTTATGTCGTGACACAAAGTTAAAATGTTGCAACACAACCTCAAATTAAATGACTGAAGAGAGTGTCGCGACATTCTTCTCAATGTCGCGACATTCTTCTCAATGTCGCGACACTTAACTGGCCTTGTTTCCAATTATTCGAAAAACTTTGTCGTGACAATTATTTCTCTGTGTCGCGACATTGTATTAAAAATGAAACAAACATAAAGGCAGTTACTGTCGCAACCTACCTTTCTGTCTACAAAGCAAATTTCTGTCGCAACAAGATTGTAACCTGTAAACAACCCTAAAGTATGTCGCGACATGAATGTTTTGATAACAAAGGTTGGGTGCAATTTTTAAGTTGAAGAGACACAAGATAAATTCCACAATTAAGTCTAAAGGTTATTGTTGTGACCTCATCATTAATTGTCGCAACAAACAAAGAGACATTCATTTATTGAGCCATTAACTGAAAGAGTGTTTCAAAACAGAAAGGCCACCTCCTTCCAATTGCCTCACATCATTCATACTCTCACCTAATTTCCGCTCTCTTCCTCTCTTCGACATCTCAAAACCCTAGAATTCAAATAGCCTAAACCCCAAACTCAGATCTCATCCATGGCAAAACCCCAAAACTCCGTCCCAAATCCTGCGAGATGACGGCAGAATACGCAAAGAAGGCGTAGGTTCATCTAGAACCCGATACGTAAACAACCCCGGGCGTAACCGTAAAGGTACGAAGAGGAACAAAACCCAATCAATATGGGAAGAAAGCAAAAAGCCGAGCAAGTCAAGAGTCCGAAGACGATAAAGCATTCACTGTAAGAAGCCTACCATTTGGGGAGTAAGAATTTTGAGCGACAAATGGTTTATCTGGAGCGGGGTTCGATACATTCATCTCACCCTTTGTAGAGATAATAGAAAAAATGGGCTGGAGCTTGTTCTGCAAACACAAGCCACCTGGCTTTACTGAAGTAATCAAGGAGTTCTATGCCAACATGATGGCGATGAAAGAGGATTCAGTGATGCTGCACAAGATTAAGGTCTGCACGGGCCAAGAAGTGAGTACGATCAATGAAGTTTTCAAATCAAAGATCCTAAGAATGGATCTAAGTACAAAAAACTACTCGAGGAACCCAACCATGAGAAGATAGTAGAATTCTTGACAATTAGAAAGGGGAAGTGGAATGCAACAAAGAAGAATCCCCATGAATCCAGCAACAGAGGCTCACTGACGAAAGAAGCTAAGGTGTGATTTTATTTCATTGCTTCTGTTATAATTCCCACAAAGCATCTGAGCACTATAAGGGAGCAAGAAGCCTTCATCTTGTATGCCCTACTGAAGGGATATAAGTTCGATGTGGGGAAAGTTCGATGTGGGGAAAATAATAGAATCACCCATAAGGTTCTTCCATAAGAATGTGAAAAGGACTAATCCTCATCTAAAGAACAATTACGTAGCTCAGATTAGTCGAGTTATGGGACATATGCAGGAAGAAACCTATCCTAAGGTTTCTCCCTTAACATTGACAAGGGTGATAAAAGGCCCAAAGAGCATAAAGAGGAAAGAAATGGAGATTGTGGAAGTGGCAGAGAAGACTGAGGAAGAAGAAAATGAACAATTAGGGATGGAACAAATCCCAGATTAAGCCAAATGCCGCTGAGGAGGAGATGCAGAGTTTCAAGAAGTCCATCAATTCACTCACCCTCCCGATGTAAGGCGACCTTTGTTAAACCAAAGAAGTGTTCTAAGAGCACCGGGAAATACATAAATTGCGGAGGACGAGGAGAGAGAAGAGACGTGGAACAACAATGGTATGTCAGAGAGAAGTTTCTGAGGCTAACTTCAAAAGAAGGAGCAAAGAATGGAACAAATGCTCAAACAAAGAGATGAATGGAAAGAAGAAATATAAATGAGAGAAATGTATTCGATGCATAGGTTTGACTCCAAGAATAAAGACCTTCTACAAAGAGTAATTAAAAAGCAGATAAGATGCTTTCTTTTCGATATTAAAAGAGAGAGGAAACGATGGAAGCCAAGTGATACATAGCGTAGAGGGGTTCAAATATCTTTACAAAGAACAATTCAAGGAATTTGGAAAGCTCATGGAGAAGAGAGACAAGGAGCCAGAGATGGATAATAACTATAAAAATAAATTATGGAATGATAGTTTGGACCAAGTGAATTCAAATTTAGTGAACATACACAATGTGCTCACTGAACTTGAAGAATACGTGAATCCGCCTGCGCAAGATCAATTGGTCACCCCGTGGAGTATACAAATGAGTACGCCGTATATAAGAACCACCACAAAGAAAGCCGCACATCTCCATTCCCAAGTCCCTCCATCTTAGCTATCTTTAACCTTGAACCCAAAACTAAAACTTCCAAATCCTACAAAAGAAGAAGATAAAACCCTTGTATTCTCGTTCTTTTCTCCAAACAAAATCTATAATCATTCCTTCTAACAAAAATGAAGATTTTTGAAAAAATTTTTAGTTTATTTGTGTTCTTGCTGATCGGGTGTGTTTTGATTAATTTTCGCTTTATGATCGTCATTTGCTCGGGGTTTAATAGAGAATAAAACAATTACCTAGGATCAAATTGTTTAATTATTGCAACATGTTTGGTTGAAATGACTGAGAACAATTGAAGTTGTAAGGTATTGTCGTGAGCTGAACGCATGATCAAAATGAACTTTATCATTTGATTAAAACAACACAACAAAGAAAATTCAAAGCCAAACAACCACCGATAGATGGTCAGGATAAGCTAATCCCCAATTGGAAAAGGAAGCGCTTAGGCTTATCGAAATTTAATGTTCAAATTTAGGAAGATGTACCAATAGGAAACACAAATAAGGGCTTTTGAGACCCAAGATAAAACAAGTGAAGGCCGTGAAAACTCCTTAAAACAATGCATTATGGTCAAACTGAGTCCTTAAATAAATCATGGAAATATTAGGGACATTCTTCAGGTTCATTCATACCAAATAGTCTAATGTCCTAGAACTTGTTAGATTATTACCAAGGCTAAATCCTAAGTAATACTACTAGCAGAAGTGACATAAAGTATCCTCGTAGTTCAGCCTTTCTGCCTACCTCATAATATGCACAAGCATTAGCCACTTCCAGTTCCGCACTGAGCCAAACTGCCTAATTTCTTCATCAAACTTAACAATTAGAAACCTAAAACCCTTCTTTTGCCCAGGTTTCAGGAAAAAAACCTCAAAATGCAAAAAATGACAAGATTAGGGGAATGTTATTTTGATTTGAAGGGAAAAACAAGAATGGAGGATGGAAAAGGAAAAGAACAAATGAAGGAAAGGAAAGGAATGCAAAGAAGAAGTCAAAGATTGTAAATTGTCAAATTGGAATAAGTTTTGGTCTATGGCCTCTTCTGAAAATTGTCTATAGGGGTGTTTCAACACTCTAGCACTCCTAATGTCAACCGGTATGGGAGTCGCAACCGAGTTCTCCAAGACTAGTAGAAAGCCTAAAAGACAAAACATTGCACTATTCCTAAAATCTTTTGACAAATAAAGAAAAGAAAAAGGGCTTCTATCTAAAGGGACTGACTTGATAAGAATGATGTTGGCAAATAAAATTACCAAGATGAGATGCGTGATGATACATCAAGATCAAGTTTGGTGGGGAAAATTTTCCTTTTCGACATCAATAAAAGAAAAGGGATGAAGGATGTAGACAAGATTCAAAAAGTAAAGATTGGAACTGCAATTTTAAATTTCTAAATTCTCCAATTATCTAATTACTCCATGCCAAACTTTATAAGCCGAAAAGACCTAATTGATCTTCAAGGTCAGGACACACATTAGTAGAGATTAATATGAAAACAAGCATACGGGACTTAAAATGATGTACGTGAACTATGTAAGGCCCTAGAAGATTAGCCTAATTTTTGCCATGAGAAAGGGAAAGAAGACCTGATCACACTCACATATCGTGGATGAATCGAATTTAATTGTTTACATTTTAGAAATCATTAGTTTGTTTTGTAACAATAATTGACAATTTTTCCTTAAGTCCGAATCAAAACTAAATTGAAACCATGTCGCAAACTAACTAGTTTCAATTCAAGAAGTTTATTCAAAAGGATCAGAGTAGAAAATAGTAAAATGTCCCTAAAAATAAAGCTAAATTGTTTGAGGACGAACAAAATTTTCTTTCGCTTGGGACAAGCAAAACTTTAAGCTCGGGGAATTTGATGAGTCTTAAACTCATCTATTTTTAATCTATTTTTCGCTTATTTTAATATATTCAGAGCCGCTTTAATGCCAATTATGGAATATTCTACCAACTTGGTGTTTTGTAGGTTTTAATTCAAAAGGAGAAAATTTCAAAGAAAGAAGAGAAAAAGAGCAATCAAGAATAGTCTATGTCAATGAAGCAAAGTTTTTCGTGGTCATGATAAACATCTGCCACATAAGGGAGCTCACGCTACAAAAAGACAATGTGTTCTGACGTAAAACGGGAAGAATCGACAATTCGGGGCCTAAGACAAAGAAATTTTATGTTATGACAAGGTTTTTTCTTATTAGATGTCAATACCGGGAAGAATTTGTCAGACAAAGAAGCTCTTGTCGCGACAAATGAAACAGGCAAAAAGCAGAAATTCTATCGCGGTAAGGATCTTCAAGCCACGATACACAAATTATTACAACATGAAAAAAGCCGGGTTGAGATAGAGGAAGAGCTTTAAAGAAGAATTCATCACACAAGGTGATGTGGCGTCGCGGTCGCGAAGCAGATGGTGGTCAGGATGATAAACAAGGTCGCTGATTGCATGATGCTTGCTTAGTAAACCGACCCGACGCAATAAAGAATCCATTGTTATGACATACTCAAGTCAAGAGATGTTTCTATGTCGCAACAGGGATCTTAAGGTCGCGACTAATAAAGATATCGAACACCGGAAAAAACTAGGGTCGCGATAGACTTTTCTATGTCGCCAAAGATTCCAACACAAGGAAGAGGCCTATCGCGACATAACAAACTCGGGTCGCGACACAAAGATGAGCCGAATATAAAAAAAAAGTCTTGTCGCGATAAAACTCGTTGCGACAGTAAAACCCTCTACAACACTAAGAGATTCATGTCGCAACATCAAAATGAAGTTGCAATAAGAAATCAGGTTAAGTGGCGACAAGACTCTATCACGACAGACTTTCCTAGTCGTGACAGAAATGCTGACAATACAAAAAACATTATTCTAATAAGAACCAACATAAATGTTGTCACGACATACAAACTGAGTAGCGACACAAATTTGAAGAAGCTGCATAGAAACAATGTTGCGACACAATTGTCGATGTCGCAACATAACTATTCCAATAAACACACATAAGATCACGATACATGGAATGATAAAACGGCCGCATTCGCAGTGACAAATTGTTAAAGAGCCAAAGAAAGATCTCGCTGCGACGTATCAAATATGTCAAGAAAAATATCGTCACGACGAATCCAAGAAGGATGCACAAGGAGTAGGTCGCGCGCATCATCGCATGCCGCAACAAAGACCCGCGATAAAGAATTAGAACTCACGCAACAACACTTTCGTGTCAATGTAGAATGCAATCTAGCGACTTTAGGGATCCACAATAGCCTCGAATTTGTGGCCTAAAATTCTCGGGGCTCTATAACAAAGCACTGAGGAAAGTGAATCCACTACCGACTTCGAAAAACCGTGAGCATCTGTGGAGCTTATGACCTCTTTCAGACATATTTTTCTTTTTTTCCTTTTTTTTTCTTTTCTTTTTTTTTCTTTTTCTTTGTAGATTGGATTTATCTTAGAATTTCAATTTGTTTATCGGACTTGGAAACAAAGGAATTGTCTTAAGTTTCAAGCCGAAGCAAATTGCTGGAAAATCAATTCCGACATCGTTGAATTTAATGAAATCTAGATAAAAGCTAGAATTCATTTCTTTTAGTTGATTATAGTTACATTGGAAATTTCTTGATCAATATTTCAATTTTCACTGTGATTCAGTTTTCAAGAAACACAACTTCCGCTAGGAAAGATCTTATGTTAGTTATGGTCTTTCCTGCACAATTAGAAAGAGATTTCTTGGATTGAGAATTTTGAATTTATTTGAATGGTGATGTTCATGAAGTGAATTGTTCCCAATATTAGTAACTTATACCCATTTAAAGACCATTGTCTGGCTCTGATTTCCAGGAGGCCATCTGAGTGACACAGAGGTGGAGATTCCTAAGAGCATGGATGCATTACTTGGGGGTATGCTAGACTAATATTGAAGAATTAATGAGCTCTGAAAGATTACTTAGATAAATCATAAATTTACTCATGTTTTAAGAATTAATTTAATGATCTATCAATTCAATCAATTAGAGACTTCTCCTTAGTCTTGAGGAATGATCTTGATCCTGTGTTAGCTTAGATATAATCAAGGAAAGGGAGAACTCTTCAAGATCTCAAAGATGAGACATCATTCATCTTGTAGAAATCTGGCAATGGCCCTGTCTTGGGAAGCAAGAAATCCACAATCATAAAAAATGGGTATGAAGTATTGGAAAAGAAAAATACCTGATGAGTGCCTAAAACACTCATCTTACACTCAAGGCTTCGCTCTTTCATTTTCACATTTATTTTATAGTAATTTTATAGCTTCGTGGCTAGATCCCCGATTCGTGTCCGTGTGGCTGCGTGTTCATCGAGCTGCAGAAGAGCGCTTTTGAAGCAATTTGAATACCGAGGAAAGGTAAGGAGTGGGATCGTCACGTCATGACGCCCCCACGCCGCGACGTCTGACGAGCGACGCCACGATCGCCGTCAACAACGCAGGTCAACGACAACGCCGCGACGCCACCACGTCATGATGATCACCACGTCACACGTCACCAAAATCGCACTTCATCATTTAAAGTACGAATGGCTCAGAATTAGGTATCTAGAGGTGTAAGAATCCGAGGCACTAGTTTCAGAGTGCAGTGACACCGCTTCAAGGAAGTGCCCTGAATCAGACCGCTTTTCATTTTTCGATATTTTCGATATTGGGAAATGGCGTTTTCTTTATTAAACATTTTCATCTTTTCTTTCATTATGTTCTAGATCTCTTTCTAGTGGTTACGCTTCGAACCCGCCATATGTGATGGATTAAAGATTGATCTTTATGTTATTCAATTGTTTATAAATCATCAGATCTATTCTATACCGTTAGCTTTAATTATATGATAATGTCTCTGCCAAGATTAAGATAATCAGACCGAGATCCGAGATTCGAGAGACGAGGGTGGCCTGTGGACTGGTAGAGTAGCCTTTCACCTAATTCGGTTATCAGAGATATCTCGAACCCGAAAGTGGCATCTCTGTGGTTAGAACATTAAGCATTTCTAATACTCAGCCGAGATAGATATACTGATTCTATCTACTGAGATAGCTGATATACCTCGAGAGAGGATATCTCGTAGGCAAGACCACTCCCGCTGACATATTATAAATATATTTAATAACAATATCTTTTCAAAAGCAATCCATCGAACGTGATGTGGGAGATATAACCCCAGCTTCAAACCAAATACTTCGATTAAAAATTAGTTTAGGTAGTCTCGTGATATTTGAATTTCTCCAAAAGTCACTTTTCGATATTATCTAAAAAAGTGCAACCTCAGAAGCCAATATACCTTTCCCTATGGATCTATCCTGTACTCCACGAGCACACTATACTACTGGGGGGCGACGCGTGCATCTTCAAGCAAGACATAGCATATTTTATACACCGCGCTTCGCCGTTTTTTGCCAGCCGTCAGAGAGGTTTAGATCGACATGTAGAATTAAGCAAATAGATACTCAAGTTTTCTACTTTTGCTTTCTGTTTCTATCTCTACAAGTGCCGGGTCAATCGTTTCATTTGGTTCGTGTATCGCAAAGATGTGGTTCGGGCACGCGACGACGATCGCGTCAACCAATTGCCGATCCTCGAACCGAAGACTTCGCACGACCGCGCCGAACGCAGAACTAATGATTAGGAACTAATGTACTATGGAAACATCAGTTAACAAGATCTCGCATTGTCAGACTGAACTACGAGAGGCCGAAATGGAATCGCGAAGGAATCGCACCTGACCGCTTATGCCAACCGTATTTAATCTCTTTCATGCTACTAGATGAGTTCCTGTTACCGCCAAACGTCGCTCGCATACCATCGACGCCACTCATTCAAGCAAACAATTTCAATCAAGTCAATTTCACAGCAGACAGATGCTTCGTATATCTGCTCCATGGACTACCCCACGAGAACCCGAACATGCATTTGACTAACTTCGAAGTTTGCGATACTATCAAGGCAATCTGAGTGATTGAAGAAGCTCTTAAGGTTACTTGTTCCTAATTTCACTCAGTGATAGAGTCAAACACCGGTTAACTGGGCCACCACCGATTCCATTACTACATGGAACGAGATTCACAAGAAAATTTCTCGACCAAGTTCTTCCCACCTTCGAAAATCGCTCAACTTGTGCAAGAGATCAATACGTCTGACAACTAGAGGGGGAGAACCCCAGCGTACACGACGTATTTCACGACCATCATGAGCGCTCACACCAATCGACCGACTAGATGGATGCAAGTCCACACCTTCTATAATGGTCCGGAGAAATGCGACTAGAACAATGATCGAGCAAGCCTGTACCGAGGAGCACCACGAAGAAACCACGCACTGCTTGAGAAATCTTAGAAGACGCCACCAACATTAATCAATTGCCTGTGAGAGAAAACTACACCCAAGAAAAGCCGGTGCGCGCATAATGGTGTCCTCAACAATTTGGTTAATCATGGCACACCGACAGACAGCTAAATCGCACAAAATAAAGTAACCGCTTAACGCCATACGTATCTAACCCATGGAGTTATGTGAATTCGTGGAGGACAAAGACAATAGCAATAATGTCGGCCAGAAATCAAACCGTAGAGCAAGCCCAAGATGTCGAGGTTCGCCGACCACCTCAAAGAACAAGGTCGGGTGATGGGGGAAACAACTATCAAAATCAAAATCAAGGGTGCGACGAGGAATAATCAGAACAATATGTCAAACCGAGATATAGCAACCACCTTCCGAGAAAAAGCATGACTTGTAACAAGCCTCAGACAACAAGCCGACTCTCCCACTCGCTTCATGAATGAGACCAAGGCGATTATGCGGAAGAATGTGCAACCCAATCGAACAACTGCGCATGGGCTGAGAAATTCGAGGTTCAAATGGGGCAAATAGCCAATCTGTTGGCAGAAAGGCAACCGGGATCATTGCCAAGCAATTCAGAGGTAAACCCTAGAGGAGAAGGGAAAGAGTACTGCAAAGCCATCACTCTAAGGAGTGGAAAAGAGTTGGAAATCTCGGAGCCGCAGCTAGTGGTAAGAGAATCGGAAAATTACGAGCAAGACCAAAGTATCCCGACCGACTGTGATGAAAACGAGCAACCACGAGATGAGAGCAGCCAAGGATAATAAAGCAGTAAAGAAACCGAGAAATGCATTAAAAACAGATGAACCTATCTTACCAATCCCGTACCCTAAGAGGCTGGGTCAAGAAAGGTAAATCGAGAAGTAACAGAAATTTCTCGACATCTTCAAGAAACTACATATTAATATACCATTGGAGGCATCGAGAAATACGCCAGTTACGCAGAAATTCATGAAAAGATCTTAGCGCAGTAAGAAGAAGTTAGGAGGAATATGGGACCATCGCCTTAACTCGAGGAATGCAAGGCTATCCTCGCAAAAGAAACTTCCCCAAAAACTTCAAGACCCGGTAAATTTGCTACACTGCTCTCTATAGGAATGTGGTACTGAAAAGCCTTATGTGACTCAGAGCGAGCATCAACTCGATGCCACTCTCGATGTTTAAAAGCCCAAAGTCAGAGAACCAAAATCAACCACAATCAGCCTACAATCCTCATGATAGGTCATACCAACACCTCGAGGCATAGTCTAAAATGTGCTAGTAAAGTTGGTAAGTTCGCTCCTTCCGCCAGACTTTTGTCATTCGACATGGAGGAAGACTAATTTGGCCCCATCATACTCTTGGTAGACCTTTCCTAGCCACAGAAAAGCTCAAATCAATGTGCAAGAAGGTGAACTCAAACTAAGAGTCCAAGGACGATCACTTTCCATGTTTTCCACCCCACGAAGCACCCAGACGACGATCCAACACGGAGAGTTCAAGAACTTCATTACACAGAGCTTGTAAGATCGATGCGAAAAACTTCGTGATGTTTCAAGGATCGTACGTAAAGACACCGAGAAGGGCAAGGGCGTGAATAGAAGAATATTTCATCCACCTGAACACTAGGTGTGAGCATTACAGGGGATGCATACATTTCCCATTCCTTCTAATCATGTCGCAAAGTGAGATTCAGTATCGCCGAGCTAACGACATTAAACATACCGCTTCGGGGAGGCAACCCAAGTGTTCTTAAACTTTCCTTTTGTCATCCAAAGTTCCCACGCTTTATTTCGCAATTTTGTGGATTTCGCTTCTATTTCAGGATCGTATTTCGCTTGTTTGCTTACTTTCGACGCGCGATGCGTCATCGTGGGGAGGATTCGTTCCAACTACGCATTACAAGCTCATAGAGTCACAAGTACGAGAGAGGGGGTTCATGTTCATGAAATCTTCAATATGCTCGAATTTTTCTCTGTCACGTCGCGACGTGTATTTTCACGTCGCGACGTCAAATTAACACCCCTCTGTCACGTCGCGACGTGTCTTTTCACGTCGCGACGTGGATTTGCACAAGTCGTCATCACGCCGCGACGCCATCCCCACGCCGCGACGCCATTTTAACGATGACTCGCCACGCCGCGACGCGGACTTCCAACGCCGCGACGCGGATTAAATCCATTCTTTCGCGTCACGCCGACGCTGCTCACAACGCCGCTGACGCTGTTCAGTGAAGCCTCTGGCCACGCCGCTGACGCGGACTCCCGCATCGCCGCTGACACACCGCTTTAAGCCCAAGATCGCCATTTCGGGCTTTAACCGCGACACACTCCAAATTGAAACCCTAGTTTCGCGCACCGCTCACCTGGACTTGCTCCGAGCCCTTTGCTTCCACCGGCCTGAGGCCTCCATCGCTCTCCGGCCCCATTGTGCTCCTACGAGCCACCCTCTTCCCCGGTTCCAAGAAATATTTCCCCCACCGTGCTCTGGCTCTAGCCTCAGGTCGATTCTAGTAGTACCTTTGTACCCAGCAGTGGTTTCCTGTGGCCAATAAGTGTTCACTGCAGCATTTTTAGTCCAGAGTAGGTCTCGAGTCTCGAGTTAGTGAGTTCGATCAGTCTTAGAAGGCTTTCTAAAGACATTAGGTGTTTCAGGTTTTGTCCAAGCCCCAAGAGGCCCACTTTGTGGCCACTACCACGTTGTTCTAGATCAATATGAACCGCAAGAGGCGTGTTGCCACAGTTCTGAGCCTTCCGCCTTAAATGAGGACCCGACTCCCACTTATGATGTCACGCTTGTAAATGCGAGTGTCGCCGATCTACTTGGCACCATTTCGCAAAAACCGATCCATCAAGGAGAAGGGGTTTCACCACCCGATGACTTCTTCCGAGAAGACAATCATGCGCTATGGATGGCGTGCTCAGGCCAACCACCTCACATCCAGCAAATGATGAGTGTGGTGCGAGTTCACGCCATCCCCGCCTCCCATGTCTTGAAGAAAGTCAGAGGCGCATGTATCGGGTTTAATTTCAGCTATGAGTCGATCAATAGTTACTACGCCTGTAGCATGTCCCTTCTGAAAGCCGTTCGGACGGGCCCGCGAGCACCGACCACCCCGAGATTATACGCCAGACACCATCGGGCGGGAGAGGGAAATCAATAAGGCGCCATGCTACACTTCGCAAGCATTTGGCCTTCATTCCCAAGGTCCGCACCACTTCATCACTTCGCGCCCCATCCCGACGACGAACGGGCGGAGGTGATCGCCCACGGCCGCGGTTCAACTACGCCATCTTACTGTGGTATACCCTTCGATGTCGCGGGCAGGCATCGAGATGCCATCCCTCCATAACCTAGATGCGAAGATGAACCTAGACACCCTCTTCCCTCGATCTTTGGCTTGTGCAAACAAGCCGTGGTGCCCCTAGACGACAATGAGGCCTGGCTTCATCCCATCAAGGCAATATCGGGCTGCTTTATACACTGTGTCCCGCAACCCGGGAGGGGTTTATGATTCCGCCATGAGTCTCTGGGACGAGGACGAGCTTTATGAGATTCTGCTCAAGAGGATCCCCCGCGATCCTCAGGAGACATCAAGGCCTCCGTTCTACCAATCTCCACCACCACCTCACCCACAAAGCAAGCAGCCTCCCTCCGCCCTTCCCTGCACTGGGCGACCCTGGCAGCTCTCCCCACCGAGCGCTTTCTGACGCATTCCCCGATGAGACCAGAGCACCGCGTCCTCGTCTCACAGGACTGAGGCCCCGCGTGGCGACATGCGACAAATTCCGCCAATCAGCCTCATTCTTCGCCAGCCAGCAGCTTCAGCCCAAATACCCACTCTCTCCCCTGGCTCTCCACCGTTTCCACCACCTCCATCGCAAAGGATCTTCAGGGGAGTCCCTTACTTATTGTTTCTATCTTACCAGCGCTATTAATCGGATATTTTGTTCAAAGGGATGTGGTGATCAAGTACTATGTTTTTATGTTTTGTTTATCGTTGTTTCTGGGTTTAGTAAGATGTAGTCTTTTGTGTTCCGTGATATTAGTCAGGTTTCGTTTTAGTATTTCATGCAGCTATCGTGGTGTTTATGTTTAGTTTTTAGTATATTTATTTTAGTGACTTTCTATGTCAGATGAGTCATGTTGGGCTTGCTCAAGGTGTGTTTGTGACATTCGCATGTAATAATCACAGATACGTGGTGCCTGCGTTGAATATCGAGGATCATTTTGGATTGAATTCACTATGTGACTTGTTCAAATGCATACATTTGCTCGATGCTCCCCAGAATTAGGCTGAATAGGTGAAAAGTGGCTAGTGAACCAATCCCTGCAGTCAAGAACCAGTTCTCAAAGACCCTAATACACTCACACACTAGTGAATTTCAGAGTATGCATAGGTGCCGAACCAACTACTAAAGTTCGATCAACCTAGGGAGATTCGAACCATTTGAGTGATGGGACACCTAATCAAAAGAGGATTTCCATCGAGCCCCAACCAAAAAGAAAAAAATAATAATAATAATAATAATAATAATACAAAAACAATAGAAAAAGAGAAAAAGAAAAAGAAATATGACAAAAATAGGTATATGCATAGGAATAAGCGGGATCATCCAATCGGAATCCCGGGCACAGTCTGAAGGGCCTATCAAAGCCTAATGCCCTGAGCCAACTGGCCGGGAGTCATTGACTTCACTGCCCGCTACATGGGACAGAAGATGGATCATTCATGCAACCTAGGGCCTTTGAGTTTGGTTGAGTGTTCGGGCAAAGCTTGAAGGAATTGAATGCCTGGTGCCCTTAACTAACTCGGTGGGGGAGTCACCAATGATGTCCCCGCTATAGAACACTCAACTAAAACTTCGCACTAGATATTCTTCCATTTTGTTTTAGTACGCAGGACGTTTCTAGGTAGTTGGACATGAATAAATGGGTGTGTTCCTATCCTTTCTAGTTGGCTTCTTCCAAATGGGTGAGTTGAACTTAAGTTTGGGGCATCGGAACCTAGGCATATACTCGGGAGGTGTCACTATTATAAGCACATGTGGATTTCGGGGAAAGGCTATCGAACACCACGGGATTTGATGCACTAGGTCGCTTCCACCTATCTCAACCGAATTTACCGAAGTCAAATAATTCGCATGCATTTTCCGAACGCCGAGCAAAACAAGTGGAGTGTGGGTCATTCAAATTTATCCTCTACTTTTCAAGATGTGCATTACTACGCCAGGTGAGTCTCTGCTCGTCCATGAGGTAGTTCCCCTCGGCTTAGAGTCGGCCGCTTTTGAGGACAAGAAACTAAGTTCGGGGGTGTGATGAGTGCCTCAAACACTCATCTTACACTCGCTTGCTCTTTTTCATTTTCACATTTATTTTATAGCAATTTTATAGTTTTTTGTGGCTAGATTCCCGATTCAAAAGGTCTCGTGTGGCGCAGTTCCATTTGAGCCAGAAAGAGTTTTCGAAGTGCTGGAACAATGAGGAGCAGGTATGAAGTGACTGGCACGCCGCGACGCCCCCACATCGCGACGCCCCACGAGGCGACGCCACGACGCCGGGTCAACAACGCCAGGTCGGGCGAATGAAATGTCGCGACGCCACCATCGCCGCGACGGCCACCACGCCGCGACGTAGCCACCACGTCGCATCGCCAAATTTCTCGAAAATCAAGACTCATCAATATTTCAGTGCAAAAGCAATTGAATGGCTCAGAAATTAGGGTATCGGAGGCTTAATGAACGGAGGGCACTCCGTTTCCCGTGAGCAGAGTGACACGGGCTTCAAGGAAGTGCCCGGAATTGTACCCCGCTTTTCATTTTTTGATATTTTCGGATATTGTGAGCGATGTTTTCTCTTTATTAAACATTTTCATCTTTTCTTTCATTATGTTCTAGATCTCTTCTAGGTTAGCCGAACCCCTCGTCATATGTGATGGATTAAAGATTGATCTTTGGTGTTATTCAGCTTGTTTATAAATTGTCGTATCTATTCTAGACCTGGCGCTTAATTATATGATAATGTCTCGGCCGAAGATTAGTGCTTAACTGCATCGAGATCCGAGATCTGAGAGACAGGGTATTCAGTGGATCCGGTAGAGTAGCTTTCAGCCGATTCGGTTAATAGAGATATTCAACCCGAAAGTGGTGATCCCCAAGAACATTTACATTTCTATCACCGAGTCGAGATAGAGATATACTCGATTCTATTCACGAGATAGGCGGATATACCTCGAGAGAGGATATCTCGTAGGCAAGACCACCTCGCCAGTGACATATTATAAATATATTGAATAACAATATCTTTAGAAAAGCAATCCATCGAACGTGACAGGGGGAGATATAACCCTAGGCTTCAAAACCAATACTTTGATTAAAAAATTAGTTTAGGTAGTTCTTTGCATATTTGAATTTCCTCCTAAAGTCACTTTTCGTGATATTATCTAAAAAGCAGAACCTTTGTAGTCAATATACCCTTTCCCCCGTGGATCGACATATCTGTACCACGAGCAATAATTATACTACTTGGGGCGACGCTGCAATTTATATATAGGCGTATATATTTTATACAATCATGCTTCCGCCTCGTTACTACCTATATATTATAAATAAATTCTATTACCGTAATTGGTTAGACACATGTTTTTAAATGAACATGACTCCGATCGTGCTGAAATGTATGGTTAAGGGAGAAACTGAAACTATATCACTGAGTAGCCTCTTTGACAATTCTGTATTCCAATTCATGATAGATAGAATTACATTATGTCAGCAGAATTGATAATTTCCATAAAGAGAGTTCCAATGTCTACTTCTAGCAATAATCGGGTTCGATCCAAAGAGTGAGTCTAGGATTTTAGTTCTTCCTTTTATTATAGATGTAGAAATTCGTGAGCAGTAGAATAATAGTTAGGTTACTGAAAATTTTATGAAATGGAAATTCAAATAATGTAGAACTTTAGTAGTTAGGGTAGTTGAACTTTAAATTCTTTTCAATCTCTGTGGTAATGATATATGGACTTATAGGTCCACTTTTATTACTTGTACGACCTATGCACTTGCAACATTATGACCAAACTAAATCTTCAATAAATTCATTGACAAATCCATTTTTATTATGAGCATACAAGTTCTATTTGGTCTAAACAAGTTTTTGGTGTCTTTACTGGGGATTAGGTAATAGTCCTTGGGTAAGAGTAGCAGAAATTTGATCTCTATACAATATTTTTGGTCAACAATGAATAGGCTCGGTACCGTTGGAGGAAGTCCAACAAAGTCGCACTGTTACATGAAATGGAAAAAAAACTTATGTCGAGTAATAGCAAGAAGGGCTAAACACTCCCTCGAGTGAAAGACCTGGTACCGGTTCATACACTCCAATAGTGAAAGTCTAAAAGTGTGTAGCATGAGCCTACTGTGAGACTCGAAAAATTTATCGCCCGAAAAAGACATTGGTTTTATATGAATGACATTAAGGTTTAACATCCAAAAAAATTTTGGTTTATAAACAAATAATTTTGTTTCAAAAATGATCATTAGGTGTAATCCATCAATGACAGATTTTATCACATAATGGAATTGCATTGTGTGGTGGGAATAGGTAAAGACTCGGAGTATGGTGCATGAGTAAGTTTCCTCTCATTTCATAACAAATATTCTTATTTTTGGAATGTTGATGTAAATGTGAACATTAGCCTCTTGAATCTACCTACCGGGCGTGGCTCGCCTCATACGGATAACATTTCAAAGGGACATGCGCCATAAGCTCCTCATCTGGGCCTGAGAGTGAAAGTCGGCTTGTGGTTTTGTTGATTGTTTTTGTAATATTTTTGATATGTAAGTAAAGAGTTGTAATTGAACTCATATGGACTATTTTTAATATGGTCTTACAAGGCTTTTTATATGAATGGGGTAAATAGACCCCCAATGCGCTATCAGGTTATATTGGGGCCTTGACGTCATGTTATCAGATAATATACATGTGCTATTTTGATAGAGCTCCCGTACAAAGGAGACTCTATCCGATTTTTGTTAAATTATGAATCCACATAAATGGGACACAACAGTTGGTGGTCACAAGCCATACTACATCCACGTGCATTCCGTGGGTTAATGGGTGATCAACAAACCCCCAGATTTTGGGGCATCACAAATACTCCCTCTTCATCCTCATCGCTCGTGAGGATTACTTCCTCCACCTTCGGAATAGGAAATGTGAGCTCAAATGCCAAATCTTTGGCAGGGAAAGAGTCGACTTCGAATTTATATCCTTCAAGAGTTTCCTCTTTAAGGATCTTAGGTACTTGCTCCTCAAAATGTAGAAATAAGCTCTCTATCTACGTGCACATCATCTTTCTTCATCCATAAGTTGTATGTCTTTGGTGGAGGTCAACTTCACTTTTTCCCCTTAGCAACAAGTGCGCCATCTCCCATGTTCTACATCCCTCAATCCATGCTTTTCTGACTTGTGGCATTGAAGTGTGTTCCTTAAGGATGACACTTGTTGGTCCTCTTCCATGACTAAAGTCATAAATTCTATGGGGAAATTGAACTTGTCAATCCAAACAAAAACATTTTCAAATGTGGTTTGTGAATGGTGCTCTTCAACTTGCCTCTTTTCCACTAATTGCTCTTCCTCATTAGCAAGTTCATTCTTTTTCTCCTCAACCAATGTCGGTTCTTGGATTTCCTCCTTAAAGCTCAAAGGCACAAAGTTCCATTCTCTTTTGTCCTCATCCTTCATTTCCCTTGGGAGTGGCCTTGAATGTTGCTCCTCTAATACATGGGCTAGTTACCCAATTGGATTCTCTAAATTTGTCACACGAGCTTCTTCATTGGTGGCTTTATCTTTCATTTTTGTCTCCCATGCGGCATGGTCCTTCTTTATCTCATTCCATAAGGCATAAAATTGCTCTTCATCAAAAGGTTGTTGGATTTGTTCTTGATAATTGTAACTTGAGCCTCCTTGGCTTTGAAAACTTTGGCTTCTATAGGGGAAATCCTTATATGTCCTCTAACTCGAATGATTGTAGCTCGGCATGATGTGTTGGGGTTGAAAGTAATGACCTCCATTGTAATTGAAATAATTTGGTGCACTTTGAGTTTGTTGGTTAATGAGGCTCAGAGAGCTCCACCTTTTTCTGCATAAAGCTCATCTATCGATCAATTGTCCATTTATGTGAAGCACCTATAAGAAAAAATACACAATAAAAGAGAAAATGAAGTATACTAAATACAAATAAGATACAAAAGAAAAATATGAAAAGAAAATAAAATAAATTTTTTGCTCAAATTAGCAAACTTCTCTTTAGCCAAAATATCAATCCAAATAAAACTGTACCTTCCCTCTCGGAACTGCCAAAACTTTGTTCTAATTAGCGAACTACCAAAGACTGTGATAAGTCCCCGAAAGCACACCACAATAAATAAACTCGGAGAAGGACATTCCAAAGCGCATGGGTCGTACAAGTAATACAAGGATTTCACAGCCTAGATATCAATCCCATAGGAAAGGTGTGGTTTTAGCAAGGATTGAGTACCTCGTCTAGTGAAGTCGTTCATTATTTGAGCGACTATAGGATAAGTAGAAAAAGGTTTTAAAAATAAAATAAAAGAAAACAAAGTAGGGTATAATTAATGTCCACTCACAAGGAATGGAGTACCGAGATGTAACTCAAGGAAAGATACTAGGGTTGATTGTCTCCAATGATGCATATATGGTTTATATTCATTAAGTATTGATTATGCGAACATACACTTGTGCATGTTGATTCGTGCCACAATAGGTGCACCGGAATCAACAAAATTTGTATCCTAGGATTCCTATTGCCGTAGCAAAGCTACTGCAGTATAGTGGCCTAAGGTCGAACTCAGGGATGGGTTTTCTTCATGCTAAATGAGTCACAGTTGATTGAAATTGGTGTTTCTACTTTGGATTTGGGGTTTTGGTAAAAATAGTGAGGTTGATGGTCGGGTAAAATCAGAATCGTAGAGAACAAAGTGTAAAAGAACTCCTTGAAGTTTTCACCACCGGGCTTAGGTTCTAAGGTAACCGTAATGTCCTCGGGTCCTTTTCCTCGCACCGGGGAGGATGACCTATTGTCATTTCCCGAGCCACATCTAGGTTTAGCTATAAAAACTGAACCCTAAAAGTTTCCTTCCTAGTGTACAGCATTTATGACCCATTAATGTTTCAAAGGCGAACCATCCGTCGAATCTAACTTGCAGGAGCTAATAAATGGAAACTATTCGAGCATCGCTGATCTAGCAATAAGTATCCACCGAGCCTGAAAGCTTCGGGGTTATACCAACCACTCAGGGTACATCACAAGGATTCAAACCCACGTGTGAGATGTAGAAACATAAATGATAATAGATGCTTGCGTTGGTAACAGAGTGCAGTGTATTACCTCAAACCTTTAACCTAGTGGCCCTCCTCTTCAAGGATGAGGGAGGTTTGATAAGATCCCTGAGTTGTCATCCTTAAAGGGTGTTTACAGGTTAGAAAATACGAGAAAGGGAGAGAAAGTGAAAGAAAGCGTGTATAATGGAAAAGCTTCAAAGCTTTGGCGCCAATTTTATTGATAAACTAACAACCCCTCTTACATGAGCTTGACTGAGCTTATATAGTGCTCAGAGTCAAGGAAATTACATAAAAGCATGAAAGAACAGAAGTTACATTAAGGGCATTTTGGTAAAAAGCCACAAAATACGGGTCAAAAGCAAATAACACAAAGATACGTGGTAACCTCGCGAAAAATTTCGCAACAACACCGCAGTACCTCGCCGCTTCTCTTCCTTCGCATTTTAGCCCAATTACCGATTTGCACATGCAAACTCGAAGTTCGCTCGGTTCATCAGATTTGAATCGACATGAAGAATATGGTGTAATTGGGATGCAAACTACAAAAATATCCATACAAAATATGATCAATATATGGGCCTGGACCTCAATGTATCAATTAGGTTATTTAAGTTGATTAGTACACAAAAAGTGCTCAAAACCTGCAATAAACAGGGCTTAAAAAAGCACTATTTGGGCACTAATCACTCCCCCCAACCGACACATTGCTAGTCCCTTAGCAACGACAAAAAAAAAGGAAGAAAGGTGACAAGTTATGCTAATGCAAAAGTGGGGATGGTTTCAAAAAAGTGTATGGACAAGTAATGCCCTCCCCTCAATGTGAATGATTGAGACCACAAGAATCCGCCTGGGAGAGTAAAGTTCTCTTACACAGACCAAGTTTCAAAAGAGTATCTATCCTAAGGAATCGAATTCCGAAATCCCAATCGAAATCTAAGTGTTTACGTGATCGCTCAACGATAACCTAAGCAACCGTTTCCCCCAACCAAGTTATCGCAAATCCTAAAGCACCTTGACCAACCTAAATAACTCTGGTTCCACTCTTTTGTCATATTTCTTTTTGTATCGTAGATGCAATGCTGAGAAATTGACTCTCACCAAAGTCCGTGTAACGGGGTTCCACCGATGACTCCCAACCAACTAAGGCGAGTAAGATCAAGTCACGAGGATCTCTCAACCACTAACTCCTCGGGTTTCATCCCGGACTCCGAATGAATTCGAAATTCCAGCACCCACGACTCCTCGCTAAACCCTCACCGTGCACTCCATGTAGCTAGCACTGACGTCTGGGTGGCCCTGCAAACCAACTAAGCTTAGGCACTGTGCTTTAAAGACTACTGCAAACCCCTGGACCATGCTCGGGTTTCAAGGTAAAGCTCACTGATTTTCTCTTCTCTTTCTTCTTTTCTTTTCTTTTCTTTTTCTTTTTCTCTTTCTTTTATTTTGGAAGACACATCGCCTTCTATTCTAGTGGAACCATAACCTTACAGTGGTCAACGAAACTAGGTAGGGTTTGCACCGACAAGGGAGTTATGCGCTGCATTACATAAACCGATGCATAGTGTGTGGCTAGCTAAAGGTGGAAGAAAAAGATTGAATATTAGGGGACTTCAACTGACCAACCACTTAATCATGCATGGAAAAACCCAAGATCAATGGTATCGGGGCGCGTTTCAATTTCTCAACTTAAAGGAAAGGCAAACCACAAAAAAACGGGGCAAAACGCTGCAAATGAGCAGAAATTAAATCAGTTTTATATGTGTAACAGTGTGTATCACTAAATTTTTCAACTTTTTTCAAAAATGTATTTTCAACAAGAAGCAAAAAGCAAGCCATTAAACATGCAAATGGGCTTTCACATACATGCAAAGAGGTTCGGTATGTAAAACAAACTGATATCTACAGTATAAGAAAATCTCATCACTCATCCCCTCCCCCAACCAAGTGTACCATTGACCTAATGGGGTGTGGATTGAAAGGTAGTGAAGAAGTGCTACCTCCCCGGCCAGCAGCCTATGAAGAGGCGCCCCTAGCCCCTGGACGGGGCTGAGGCGCGACAGAGCGGCTGCAATCGGGCCGCAGCTGCTGGGCACATCCGTGGGCTCCGGCGTTGGAAGGCGGAGAAGGGCTGGTCCACCTGAGTAGGAGCGGAAAAGGCCCGAAATATACATACAAAAGGGAAAGATCGCAGTATGCACCCAGTGTGACTCGATCCGCATAAGGGATGTGCTCTATTCTGCGCGCATATAATTGTTCGAGCCAGCGGCGCCTCATCAAGGGTCATCCCCACTCATGGTTTATGGGCGCCAGAAATGATGCCATGCCAGAGAATGACTTGCAAACTATGATGGTCAAAAGTCCTGAGATGGTGATAGACTCACGAGGCGTTAGAAGTGCCAAACAAAGAATATCTTAATGGTCAGCTGGCACGCTGGCCTAGGGCACAGCAGGGACATATGGCACAAGAGCCTGAGGCAGACGGGGAGCGCAGCGGTAGCCAGAGTTTGGCCGAGCCCGAGAGCTCCTCAATGTGCTCGTAGGGGCTGGTCCTCGTGGAACATCGACAGCCGGGTTGCTCTACTGGTCCGGGAGGTGGCAGATGAGGCAGGAACGGGGCATAATGTGCCCCGATCAATCCAGAAGGACGGCCCGCAGCCCCTCGAAGACGCTCCACCCCAGCTCAGGGAAGCTCACAAGGGCCCAGCACCCAGCACAAGAGTCTCCTGCATAATAGAGGCGTGACTCAACAGGTAAACTCCCGATGGACGCTGCCCTCGGCGGGAACAAGGATGTCGGCACAAAGCTCTTATGGGCTGAACCAAGCCCTCCGATATGCGGAGGCAGGGCCCCAAGATGCGCTCCCTCTCTTCTCCGACTATATGCTAGAGCGGAAAATATTAGACCGCAAAATGGTCTATAAGACGACTACGCCGCGTACCGCCCCAACAGATCAGGTCTGCCAAACAACGTCCCCAGAAGATTTTACCACTCCATGACAGACAACACCTCGCCCGGCGCTACCGTTTGGCAGAGACCACCCGCCATTAAAAGTAGTTGTGATGTCGAGGTCTCGCGGTCCCCTGGTCGCCGTCATCAGAAACAGTCGCCGCAAGCGGTGCCCCGCGGGATGCCACCAACAGAGAATCCACCAACACCCCGAGGTGCAGAAAACCAATGAAAGTCATGAACTGCTCCTTCGTGGAGTGTTTATCAATTAGTGAGCAGATCAAAGTCCGGAAGCCTCCAGGTCTTGGTAAGTCCCTGAGATCATAACGGAAACCCTTTGCATGTGGAGATCCTCCTCACCCAGCAACCCAGTTATCCCACTCACAAATAAAGGCGGTCCTCCCCATTGATGGCAGCACCCAAACACATCCGTACAGGGGTCTCCAAAGAATGCCCTAATGGGGTGGTGACCGGCCCGCAGCCCCGACCTAGAAGACTCCCTGCCCAGGTCCCGTTCTCGACGTGGGACGCCCTACGGCCGGCCCGGGATGATGTGGCTGGAGCTGGCCAAACCTCGAGTGTGGTATCTCCCTTCAGCAGTGTGATTAGTGCCAAAAAAGTGCTATTTTGAACCCTATTTATTATAGGTTTTGAGTGCTTTTTGTGTCCTAATCATTGTAATTAACCCGATTTTGCACATTGTTGTCCCTACTATTATAATGATCGATTTTGTGTGGCTATTAATTTTGTAGCTTTTAAAAGCTATTTATGCCGAAATTGTTGAGTCGATCCAAGCATGAAGAATTCAAGTCAAACTTAGCATTGCATCGTAGACGAGAAGGAAAGAAGAGCGTAAAATGCAAAAATTTGAGCCGCAGAAATTCCTACGCACTGTCATGCCTGCGGCACCGTTCATCCCGCCCGCTTTCATCCCGTCGCCTCGCTTTGCTTTTGCCCTCGGCTCTTCCCAATTTGTCCCTTGTAATGGATTTTCATTTTGGTTTTTCGTACTTCCCATACACCGAGCACTTGATTTAAGCCCTCGCCAAGCTTTGTAAAAAATGACTTTCTAAGCACAAGGCTGGGAGTAAGCTTTCAGCCCCGTTTTCCCCACTTCTTCTCCTTTCTCATACTTTCTTTCATTTTCTTTCATTTTCTCAAGATCTCAAACATCCTCCGAGGATGACAACCCTGAGGATGGCTTGCTAAACCCGCTCCTCCTGAAGTAGAAGGTTGTCAAGCAAGAATCGACATACCGGAGGTCCCCTGCTCTTCACGCAGATATCCACGCCGCCACCGTACTCCTTCTAACTGTAGGTTTTTAGTCCTTTCAATCTCCCTTGAATGGCTATTATTTGGTAAGCTTAGGTTTCAAGGATGCTTATTGTTAGATCCACTGAGATTCATTAGTTACCCTCTATGACCCATTGAAAGGGGATTTCCAGAGACTTATTCTTCACTGTCGATGACAACTGATGGCCAATAGATACCATTTTTCAAAAGGATAAATATTTTGGGTTAGGTTTTATAGCTAAATAAAGATCCGGTTCGGGAGATGACTATAGGTCATCCTCCCCAACACGAGGAAATTAATCCCCGAAAAACCCTCGCCTGCCCCAGGTAGATCCCAAGCCCAAAGATCGCGATACTTCAAGGAGACTCCTTTATTATTTTTTCTTATTTTCTCCATTTTTATTTCACCCACTAGACCATCAAAACCCCTGTTTTCACAAAACCCTGTGTAACCAAATTGAATTCACCATTTTTGAACCTCACTGTAAATCATTTGTACGAAGAAAACCCATCCCCTGAGTTCTAATCTTTAGAAACACTATACCGCAGTGAGCTTTGCTTACTTGTGAGGAGAGGAATTTAGGATATGGGAGTTGATTTCGATCACCCTAACGTGGGCACGAATCAAATGGCGCTACGCTCTGGGATGGTGCCTAAGTGCGAATGATGACTGTTGAACACTGCATCCCCATCACAAGTTCTCGGTGAATTCTTGCATATACATCTTTTAGTGTTTTCAGCAGTGTTTAATTTTGTTTCTCATTTCATTTCTGCTTTTAGCTGAATTTTACCCCTTGGGTAGAGTTGTTGTTTTCCTTGTTTGGTGTTTGCTTTGTTCTCGGTTGGGTAGGGGGTCAGCTCACGTAAGTTAGAGATTGTAAACTCAAAGCTCAATTTGAACCCAATGAAGAAGAGTGAGCATAGTCAAGAACCCATGAGGGAAATCCAAACCCATATAGGTCCATGAGGGACTATAGAAACCCTCCTGATGAGTGCACCTTCCTACATCAGGCTCCAACAAATGTGCCATAGCAATACTTACGACCCTAGTTGGAGGAACCACCAAAATTTCTCAAGCACCAAGACCTCCTATATGCACCTCATGCATTCACAAGATGCTTCTCCATCTCAAACAAGAACCACCACAATCAACCTCTCCAAATGAATTCAAGCACCAACCTTACCAAGCTTAGTGGGTGACTTTGTGGGGCGTAAGATGATTAGTTTCTACACTAGAATCAAAGAATTGATAATGGAGAGCTCTTTGAGCCAAAATTAGATGAGGTTACGTAATGACATGTTCCAAAAAAAAAATTAAACAACCCGAAGACTCCATTTCAAGGCTCACCAATCAACAACATGTTCATTCAAAGAAAGAGAACTGAGGGAGGTACCCTAAGTGACACCATGGTGGAGGAGCATTGTACATTGCCGACTGAGGAAAGCAATGGAAAGGAAGCTGTGGAAGAGTTCAAAAGCATGTTCTCAAATCATTTCCCCACAGACCAACCCCACCCGCCAACGTGCCACCTACAACCCGTGACCGCCAAAAGAGCACTCTATCCCGAACCATCGTGACATCCCGCGATGGCCTACAAACACGCTTACACCTAAGAGAACTGGTAAAACTGAGGCCAGCCCATCTGCACTGCCCATGCACAATTTTAGGAAGTTAGTGGCCATAGTCCAAACCTTTGCCACTACATCAAAGACATCAGCAGCTACTTATACTGCATGGCACTGATGGCTCAAAAGTCGGTTCGTATTTAGAGCACTAACCTCGCACTCACAAGCCCACCGCTCTCCAAACACCACTTCAAACAAGGTTTAAGAAATCGGTTGAGGGAATTTAAGTCACCACCTTTTATTTTTATTTTTATTTTTTATTATGTTTTACTTATTTTATTTTATTTTATTTTTCTTTATTTAATTTTCTTTTAGATTTTCTAATTTTCTGCAATCTTGTTCTGATTCTTGTTTTTCACTTTTCTGCAATTTTAATTAATTTTTCTTGTATTAATTTTTGCAGTTTGAGTGAAAATTTTGAAGCAGGAATGAAGATTAGAGAAGCAGGAATGAAGATCAGAAAAGCAGGGAGAGGAATTTTCGCTACTCTCCCCTGTTTTGCCTCCTGATTTTGTTTTAAGCATAACTTTTTCATCCGAACTCCGTTTTAGGTGTTTTTGATACCGTTGGAAAGCTTAGAGAGTGTAGAATCCAAATATATCCAGAAAGAATCACTTTTTTGTAACACATAAGAAGGTAATTTCAAATTCCTCCACTCAGGTCACTTTTTTCTCTTTCCTAACTTGTTTATTTGAAACCCCAAAAGGAGGAATAAGGCCGATGGAAAGGTCGTGGAAGTCTCCTATCTAACAACGAGTACATTTCATCAAGGAGGTAGCACTTCCTTCCTCCCTAACTTCTAACCGAGCCCCATTATGGACAATGTGACATTTATTTGTGAGAGTGAATAAGGAAGTGGCTTTTACATTTATGTTTTTGTTATTATTTTGAGCAAGACCATTTTATGATGTTCAGTGGCTTGCTGGTTTTCCTTTTTGTGAAGCTGTTATACTAATACAACTTATTTTGTTAAAAAAATTGCACCCATTTTTTTTGTGTTTTGCCTAGCCTGTAGTTTGAAAAATGAAACTTTGTCCAATTCTATTAATGTTAGATTGTTCCATGTTTGTCAGAGTGGATGATCGCTTGAACTCTTGCTGTTCGACCATTTTCTTCCACCTTTTAGCTAACCACACACTGTGGCACATCAAAAGCCAACAATAGGTCAAAACCGGCCTACCTCCTAAACATTGTAAAACCTACCCTAGTTTCACATGATCACCTTTATTGCTATATGACCCCCATAAATAGAACTCAATGTGTCTTCCAAAATAAAAGCAAAGAGAAAATAAAAGAAAGTAAAAAGAAAAATAAAAGAAAAGAAGAAAAATTTGCAACACTTTGCCCTTTGAAATCCGAGCAAATCTGGCCCCAGGGTATATGGTAAGCTCCTTTAAAGCTCGTGCCCTAAGCCAATCGGAAGTTGGGAGCCACCGACTTAGTGCTCGCTACATAGGTGGATATGTGACGCCCCTATCCCAGGGGTCCCGTTGACAACCCGTCAACCCGTGGAATACTCGTGGATGTCGGGTTACCCGACACCACTCACGAAAATCGGGCAGAGTCTCCTTTGTACGGGGAGCTCTACCCAAGGTACAACCTGTCCCAACCATACACAAAGACCACACAGGGTCCAAACGCGAGTAAAATAACGGCCACTTGGGCCCCTGCATCAATACTCACAAAATAAATATTCCAACCAAATGTATATCTCACATGGTTCAAGAGTTAACACACTACTTCTCCATGTGTAAACATACATATTTCGTTCAAATTACAATTCTAATACATGTCATATTATAATAACTATCAAAGCCACAACCCGTTTTCTAAATCGCTTCTAAGATGGAGTCGCCTCTCGAACGCTCCTCGTACCTGAAAATTAACCCACGATTTCCGGCGAAAGGTAAAGCCCAAGAGTGATAATCTCCTACGCGGCTACTCCCACCTGGGCGCACATGCAATGGTTGCATAATCAAACACACATCCCAGTGCAACATACACATGTCTACCTAAATGTCTACATGCCATGAATGAGACTTGACTCACCATGCCCCATGTACCGAGCTCTCGTCGGCTCCATCACTCAATATGCCATTGAGTAATATATCCCGAGTCACTCACCGACTGCCTCACATGCATGGCGCCTAATCGTGACAACCCGGCCACCGGTATTACCACACCTAAGCATCGAGCCCTCACCGGCTCCATTACCCAATGCAAGTGTCAATGGGCAACAAATCCCAAGTCAATCCCGACTCCTACCACACAACCCGAAGTCTATGTGATAAACATGACCGTGTGTCTGCTTTGGGCAACATAAATTTTCGGATGATACCGTAGGTCTCTTACACCCATACATTACTATGATATCGCGGTTCTTCTTACACCCATACGCCCCGAAGTTCTCACCGACTCTCAAACATGCATTCCCGCTGTTTAATGAAATCCATTTCCAAACAAAGGTATTTATTTTTAACCGTGGACAACCCTTCGATATAAATAGTGGACAGACTCCGATAATTTATTTTGTGGACAACCCTCCGATGTATATCAATTGGGCAGACTCCGACGATTGATATTATGTGGACAACCCTCCGATGTATATCAATTCGCGTACCCAACGATTGATATTATATGGACAACCCTCCGATGTCAGAAGGACACACTCCAATAAATAATATTGTCGGGTCAACCCTCCTAAAATTCTCTCAAGAAACCACCTAATGCACTCACTCCGGCTGTTCTAGGTGCCCAAGGCATATGAAATGCAATGGATTTCCATTTCCTAACCCGTACGTACTCATTTGACGTTGTCTTATTAGTCGTTTTCCCATTAATCAACACCCTACGCAGTGTTGATCCACAACCGTGTACTCACGACACACCATCAAACACCTAACACAGTGTCGATCTCAACTATGCACTCACACCTAATTTCTAGGTTACCCCAGTGCATATGGAATGCATAATGCCAATTTCAACACATTCATGCTAATATATTCACATGCATATATATTAACATAATTAAATCACATAAAACATGTTATTCATTTTCTAGTAATAACACACAAAATGGCCCAAATCTCAGACCCATATAAAACAGGGCACCTCTTGGTCCCTTCACGGTTCATCATCGAATATTGTGATACCAAAACACACCACAAAACCCGAAGACATCAGTCCCGGGAGCAAAACCAAACTCAAATACGCTCCGAGATCAGCCTCAATAACTCCGTACTCCGTCAAGGACTGCCTAAAAACAAGCCTTCGAAAAATTCAGCCCGAACTGCCTAAAAACAAAGCCTCGAAAACAGCCCTGAATTGCCTAAAAACAAATTCCGAAAAATTCCTAAAAATTCCTAAACTCACCCAAAAATTCTCAGGATTCAAAAATTTACTCGCCATTCACGCCTCTAAGCCAATTTCAAACCATTAAATAGCCTTTGTGCTAGAAATAACACAAAGAGGAAAATTCCACTCTCGCTGAGCCACCGAAACTCCAAGATTTTGCAAGGCCCACGCCGTAGCCTCATCACGTGTATCCCTTGCCTCAATCCCGACGAAAACCTGCGATCCGATTTTCGTAGATCTAAGAAAAAAGCGAAGAAAAGAAAAAAATAAAAACAATATTCCCTCTCTCCAACCTCTCTTCTTCCCAACGCCCTCTCTCCCATTTGCTTGATTTTTCCATTTTATTATTATAATATTAATAATAATAATAATAATATTATTATTATTATTATTATTATTATTATTATTATTATTATTTTTGAATACATGGTTCATGATTACTCATTCGGTCCGTTTTTACCTCTCGAAACAATTTATTTCCTTTTCGCTTACTTTATTTTAAATGAACTTAGCTCAAGCTATTTCCCCGACTTCGAGATTTTCGCACAAATCTCGCCCCGGGGTCATCGACGATCATCACCCGAAAAACCCGTAAAACATTCCGATTGTCTCATAATTCGACTTAAACCTTTCTCGTCACTAGATTTCTCGCGACGGCCTTTAACGGCGTAGTCCGCTTCGCTGAGATCTAGAGAATTTCCGGTTTTCAACCGAAATTACCGTTTTACCCTTTTTCAGAAAAATTGAATTTTTCTCGGGTTTTACAGTATAGGTAGAGTTGAGCAAGTTGTAGGTGCTGGAGTTTCAAAATCATTCGAAATCCGGGGTGAAACCTGAAGAGTTAGTGGTCGAAAGATCCTCATGACTTGGTGCCCTAAGCCTTAATTGGTTGGGAGTCATCGGTAGATCCTCTTTACATGGACTTTGGTGAGGTTGATTCATCAGCATTGCACCCCTACAACACAAAAAGAGTTGTGGAATAAAAGTGGGTCCTGATCTATTTAGGTTGGTTAGCATGCTAGGTTGTGGCAGTAGATAGGTTAGGGGGAGAGTGCAGTTTAGCAGTTTATTGTTGAGAACTAATCAAACAAACACTTAGGTTTTGGTGGAAGTCTCCAGTTGATTCACCGAGATGGAGGCTCTTTTGATACTCACTCTTGTATGACATTCATTCTCCTCAAGATGCAAGATAGTTATTGGGCAAGGCTTTGATGATTCTTACTTAGGGTTAGGCATTACTCATTCACAACCTTTGAAATACCATTTTGTGAACATTATTTTGTTATCGTTGTATGCCTCTTTCTTTTCTTTCTTCATTGCTAAGGGACTAAAGAATGTGTAGGTTTGGGGCATTTGATTCGTGCTACGTAAAGAGGGTGATCCGAATCAACAAAATTTATCCTAAATTCCTTCCTATTGTCGTAGAAGAAAGCTACTGCAAGATAGCGGCTCTAGAGTCGAACCTCAGTGGACGGGTTTTCTTTCAGACAAATTATTTACAAATGTAGGTTCAAAATGGTGAATTCAATTTGGATTTTGCAGGGTTTGTGAAAACAAAGGGGTTTCCTGAAGATGGTGAACATATTGAAATAAAATGGAGAAAATAAGAAAAATAATAAAAGAGGCTTCCTTTGCGATCGGGATACCGGGCTTAGGATCCTAGGGCAACCGAGGGTTTCCTGGGTCATTTTTGTTTGGGAGGATGACCCCAGTCATCTCCCAACCGGACCTTTATTTAGCTATAAATATTTATCTTGAAAAAATGGCATCTATCGCACGCTTGTCACCGATAATGAAGAATAAGTCTCCCGAATCCCCTCTGGGGTCATAGAGGGTAACTAATGAATCCCCATGGATCTAACAATAAAGATCCACCGAACCCTAAAAAGCTTACCAAATAATAGCCATTCAAGGAGAGATCTGGCGATAAACTCCACAGCTTAGAAAGCGGAACATGCGATCTGCAATGGATACCCATCAGGACTCAGCCTTCGCCCCGCGCCACAACCTTCGCTTCAAGGAGGAATGGTTTTAGGCCAACCATCCTCCGAGTTGTTATCCTCGAAGGATGTTTGGATGCCCAGAAAATGAAAAAGAAAATGAAAGAAAGTGAGAGAAATGAGAAGAAGCGGGAAAACGGGGAGCTGAAAGCTTCTCCCCCCAAAATTTATTGCCGAAAGTCATTTTTTTACAAAGCTTGACTGAGGCTTAAATAGGTGCTCAGTGTATGGGAAATTACAAAAAAATAACAAAATGAAAATCCATTACAAGGGACAAATTGGGAAGAAACCAAAAGAGACAAAAAGAAATCCAGCAGCAGATGAAACATAAGGTGGATGAACAAGGCCATGAGCATGAACAGTATGCTGTAGGAATCTCCCCGCCCAAATTTTTGCATTTTCTCGCTCTCTTCTCGCCTCCGATCCGCAATGCTAAGTTTGACCACCCTTCATGCTTGATCGACTCAACAATTCTCGGGGCATAAATAGCTTGCAAAAACTACAGAATTGGCCACAAAATGCGATCGCAGAATAGTAGGGACCTTAATGTGCAAATCGAAGACTAGAATTTACTAGTACACAAAAAGCACTCAAAACCCAAGTAATAAATAGGGTTCAAAATAGAACTTTGGGCACTAATCAAGCAAGGGCATCTAAGAGGAGCCCAATAAAAGAAGACTGCCCTAGGCATTTAGTGGTGAAGAAGGTGGTAGCGACAGCTAGGGCTGTCGGAGCAACAGCGGCGGCGGCGGTTGGGGCGATAGGATACGCGGGCGGCAATGGAGGTGCTAAGAGCTAGGGGAGGAGGAATCAAGGCACCCGAGGCCGAAGTGCCACGACTCACTGTGGCCCACTGGTCGGGCTAGAGGAGGAGAGGAGGTGAGAGGGGAGTTTCAAACGGAAATGGATTTGAATGGAAAATGGGAAGGTGGAGGTTTATAAAGAGGTAGGGGTGTAAGTGAAGGTCTTGCTCACCCATTTTGGCATTAAGCCTATTAAATGGTCGCCTAAAAAGAAAATGCAAAATTTTTTGTGATGCAGAATCTGAGAGCATCGCAAAGAGGGAAGATGTGAAAGGGTAGGAGACGGCCAGTGCAACTTAAATTCCACAAAGGCGTAAAATTTCGCAACCTGAAATTCCCAAGTCTGAAAATCGCATCCTAAATTTTACCTATACTAATATGCAAAAACCAAAAATTAAACCAAAAATTATTAGAAGACAAGCTTAAAAGAGAAAATTTTCAAAAGGAAAAACAAACTAAACAACAAGGAACACAAAAAGATTACAAAATTAAGCAATTAAATTCTAGTGACTTCTGAGATACTGCAAAAGTCACTCCCAAATGTGTGGCTAGAGGTTTCATGGAGGGTCAAGGAGGGGGATTTCCTCCTTGTCTATTGAGTGTTGGGCTGCATATGGCTTCAGCCTTTGGCCATTAACCTTGAACACTCGATTTTCTTTGGCATTGAGCAAGTCTACTAAGCCATTGAGGTAAACTTCTTGGATAGTGAATGGCCTAGTCCATCTTGATTTGGCCGCTCGAAAGAAGTGGAGCTGGAATTGCAGCAATACTTGGTCCCCTTTTGAATGTTTGCGAAGCATCAACCGATCATGCCACCTCTTCGCCTTATCTGAAATTCTTGAGTTGAGGTAGGCATCATTTCAGTTCTTCTAGCCTGATATCGAGGAGGCTTTTTGACTAGCTCGCCTCCATGTCCAAGTTCAATTTTTCATCGCCCACCATGCCTGTATCCACTCACAGCAGGTGACACAAGCTTTGCCATAAACCGTGCGATAAAAAGAGATTATCTTAATGGTCTCAGAGGTGACCGTATGCCCAAAGAGAGTCACAACTTCGAGAGACCAATCTTTTCGGCCGAATCTACCACTTTCTACCGCAGATTGCCTCGATCTCTCCGTTGGCTAGTTCAACCTGGCCACTGGTCTGAGGGTGGCATGGGTGGCTACTATGCTTGACACCAGGCCTATGAGGAGGCTCTCAAAAGGTTTGTTGAAGAAATACGAACTCCATCACTAATTGCGGTCGACCCTAAATCTAGAGGAAGAGATTCTCCTTCGCACCCCCGCATTTCACCCCCGTGGTCTCGTCGCCTCTACAAGGAATTGGCTTCAACCCACTTGGACACATAGTCAACCCCACCAAAATGTAGAGGTATCCAAGTGAGGAAGGGAATTGCCCGATGAGACCGATCCCCATACGTCAAAAAAGGTCAACTACCAAAATCGGGTTTAAAGGCATCATGTGACGCCAGAAATCTTCCCTTAACCTTTGGCATTTGTCGACTCTTGCACATGGTATGGGCATCCTGAAAAGAGAGGGCCAGTTGAAATCCATGATCGAGCACCTTCCTAGCAGTTTGGGAAGAAGTGGCCTCCACTGTGCATTCTCATGGCGTAGTGACCGAGGATTCCGGTCGCTTCCGTCAGCACACACCTTCCGATTATCCGGTCAACACAGATTGTGGCAGAACGGTTCCTCCCAATACAGAGGCAATTTTTGCAAAGAAGAATTTCTTGTCTTGTCCTTTCCAATATGCTAGTAGCTCCCCTGTGGCCAAGTAATTTGCAATGTGAGCATACCAGGGTGCCTCCTCAACCAGGAGCAATGACTCCTCGTGTGGAACCTATCACGACTGAGGCCAGAGCGTTTGCAGCGATTGTTAATCTCATAGTGATCAACAACAATACTTTCTTTACACCCTTTTGTCCCCGATTTGCAGGTTAAACTCCTTTTGCAAAGCAGAGGAACCCACCCGATAAGCCTAGCCTTAGCATTTTGTCGGTGAGCATGTATTTCAAGCGTCGAGTGGACCGCGGAATGTTTATTACAGTGTCCGACCCAACCAAATAAGCCTCCGGGAATTTGTCTAGGGTATAGACCACGCTGCCAGCTCCTTTTCTCTCGTGGTTGTGTAATTCCTCCAGGCCTGGTCCAATGTCTTGTTGCATAATAGACCATAAGGCTTCCTCTTCCTTTGTTCGAGAATTGAGCTCCAATGGCTATATCGCTTGCATCGCACATCACTTAAGGCACCGCGCTTAGGGCTCTCACCCGGTGCTATCCGATATGGGGTAGATAATACTCAGCCTACGTGCCAGCCTTTAGTACTCAAATTTCCAACCACTTCAGACATGTGGGTCTCACTCTTTCCGTGGTCGCCTTGCATCGACTTTGCCTACCCCCCAGTAGACGTGAGGGTGCAAACTTCTCTACACACCCTTCGCATTAGTAATTTTCCACCCTAGGGCTTGCTTGTTCTCCCTTAGGATGTGCAGCAGACTACCTTCCTATGAGGTGCTAAGCAGGGATGAAATGACAACTGGACACTGCTCCTACTCTTCCAAATAGGCATATTTCAACTCCACGGGCAAGGGTTTGAGCTCCAATTTTTTGGTTCACCCCAAGGCCTCCCTCACTATCAAAGGGCATACTTTATTTTTTTCTCCATCAGCCTCTGGCACAAAGCTCTATGTCTAGGGCTTTTGCTTGCCCTTCTCGAACACTCAACCGCCCTTTCAGCCGCTGAAATCCCGTGATCCTCCGCTAGTCACCCTGTCTCGTGAAAGTATCAGGTCAATGACGAACTTCTTAGCCATCTTCCACCGGGTTGCATGTGCTTTTACTCAAGTGGAAGATGCTGAGCTCTTGTGTGGTCATGTTCGAAGGTGAGTTGCATAACACCATTTCGAAATTGATAATCGTGACTGAGGTGGCCAAGAATGGTCTCCCTAGATGATAAAGTAATAGCTCTGCCCTCGTTGCAACTGGGTTCTGTATCAAGTACAACAAAATCCACTGGATAGTAGAATTTATCCACTTAGATGAGAACATCTTCCACTGTCCCCTTTGGTATCTTGATGGATCTATCCGCAAAAGACAATGTGATGGAGGTGGGCTTTTGTTCTCCCAACCCAAGCCGTCAGACATCGGTCAGGGAGGAGATTCACACTTGCACCTGTGTCTAGCAAAGGCCTTTCTACGCAAGCGCTTCTAATATTAATCCAAAATGGTCGGACAACCCATCTTTGTACTTCACTCGGAGTCTCGCATTGATGATAACACCGACTTGTTCAACAAAGAAGGCCTTCACAACATTCAAATTTCTTTCACCGTACACAAGTCCTTCAAAATTTTATAGGTGGGGACTTGCTCATCATGTCAAGGTGGGTATATTGACCTTTATCACGTAACACTTCTAGCATTTCAGCCCGATTAATAGCCTTCTTTTAGCCTTTAGCCACAAGAGTGCTGTGTGCGCTATTTTTTTTCTCGTTAGTCATTGACCACCACCTCCTCCTGTTCGCCTTCACTTTCCTAGCCCTTTTTCGCTTTCTTTGCGCCGGCTATTCGAGCCTTTCTAGCCACTTCTCAATGTGATGATCGGGCTTTAACTTTATCCATCCTAGAACTCGCTCACTAGGAGGAGCTCACTTCATGCAGTCCCCGGGATTCGTTGTGTTCGGTGAGGAATTTCATTTTCCTCAAGACTCCGCCGCCGGGTCAGATGCCCTTGAAATTGAATAATGCAGTTGTCATATTTTCGGGAAACATCTCGCAGCCGCCATGCTTTTGAGAATTTTGAAAGTGCAGTCAGCTTCATTTTCTTATTGAGCGTGCTTTCCACCGCAGTCAATTCTTTGATCGCTCTGGCATTCACCGGCCTACTTTTCCACAGTCGCCACCACCCATCGTTCATAGCTTGTTCAACCGAGATGAAGATGGTGGTGGCCGCGCTAAAGCCGGTGGATGATCCATGTCGGCCGCTGTGCGTGCCATTTTTGTGCCACATAGAGGAGGTTTTGGGTTTCCAGGAGAGGCTCGGGTGGTTCCTCCAAATGGGATTGTAGGTGGCCATCAGATGGGGTCAGGCTGTGGCTTGTATTGGCCCACTACATTGGCTTGTTCAGCCACAAAGCTCCCATCAAGTCACACTGGGGCAATGCCTCCTCGGGTGCTCGCATTGATCGACAAATACATGGTCAAGCCAGCATAGATGCCTTAGCTCACCGCCGTATTCTAGCGCTGATTCCTCATTTCAACCTCTTCCAACCTCCTTACCAAGGTGGATGTACTTCGCATTCCATGTCCTCTCGAGAACGAGTATATGCCTCCCCTTGATTTGGTGGTACCTTATCCCGTCTCTGCCTCCCCGGGATTTCCAGCTTATCCCAAGCTTTGGAGGTTTCAGCTACATAGTCGAGAAGTCCACGGCTTCATCTGATTTTACCAGAACTCTCCACACATAGTCTCCCAATAATTGCTTCATGGCAGAAAACATTCCATCATAGAAGTGGTTGACCAACATCCATGTATCAAAGCCATGGGTGTAGGCATGCACCGATGGTTTCATATATCTCCCAACATCGTGAACTTCCTATTATCACGGGCTGCAACGTATAAATTTGCTCTTCAAACCGTTGATCCCGTGTGCACAAAGAACTTTTCAAAACTCGTCAGCTTCGCCCCAATTCTGATGGTTCGCCTTAGAGAATTGCCAAATTCTTGGCTTTGTCTTCGAGGTTAAGGAAAGGCCTTCACCTAAGGTGATCCATTTGATTGCACCCTCCAGCTGTAAAAGCGTGCAAACTTCCTCAAACTCTCGGATGTGCGTGTATGGATTCGCATTTTCCATACCATGGAAAGTCGGGAACAGGACAGAACAAATAAGACCCGACAACTACATCTTCAAGTAGAGGTACAATGCATGAGCTCTGACTCACCCTTAGTGGGTGTATGGTCCCTCATCGACATGTAGGCATTTGGTGGTTTCGTATCCCCACTGACTTTGTCAAGCCCTCAAGTGGAGGCTCCATCCGGTTACTATGCATCGACTTCACACCCTGTTTGATGCACCGGTTCTCTAGCTCGCCTACTGTTGTTTCATCCCAATGTTGCATAAAGTCCTAGAAGCACAACACAAAACAACAAGAAACTAGAAACAAGACTACCAAAAAGGGTTATATTTGGTCAAATTTTAGAAACAAAAAAAACTGAGTATGCACAGTATGAACATGCAAATTTCCCCTACAGTGAACTGTAAATGGGGAATAATGGTAAAATCAAAAAAGGGATGAGACTCACCAACACTTGTGATGTGGATCACAAGTTCAACAAATACCTTCTCACCACCGCACACCATCCCCTAAGAATCTGCGCATTTGATTCGCAGGCCAATAGGTGCAACTCTGAATCAAAAATTCAGATCATAGGTTCCTATTACCGTAGAAGAGCTACTGTAGTATAATGGCCTAAGGTCGAACTCAGTGATGGGTTTTCTTCATTCTAAATGAGTCACAGTTGATTGAAATTGTGTCACTGATTTGGGGTTTCGTAAAACAGTGAGGGTCGGTAAAACTGTGAATCGTAGAGAAATAAAGTGTAAAAGAACCCCTCGGGGTTTCTAATCACCACTGGTGGTTCTAAGGCAACTCGTAATGTCCTCGTCCTTTTCCCCGCCAATGGGAGGATGACCTATAGTCATTTCCCGAGCCGGGTCTAGGTTTGGCTATAAAAATTGAACCAAAAGTTTCCTTCCTAAGATATAGCATTTGCGACCCACATCGTTTCAGCCAGCTTAGAACCATCCGTTGGGATCTTAACCCTCGCAGGAGCTAATAAAATGGAAACTAATTGAGCATCATGATCTAGCACAAGATTCACCGAGCCTTGAAAGCTTCCAAGTACTAAACCACTCGTGTGGTGGCATCACAGGGATTCAAACCCACGTGTGAGATGCAGAAACATAAATGATAATAGATAGCCCAGATCGTAAAAAGTGTTGTATTACCTCAAACCTTAATCGTACCCTCCTCTTCAAGGATGAGGGAGGTTTAGCCAAGCATCCCTTGAGTCGTCAACCTCAAAGGGTGTTTGGCAGGTGAGAAAATACGAGAAAGGGAGAGAAAGTGAAAGAAAGTTGCAGAGGCGAGAAAGCTAAAAGCTTTGGTGCCAATTTTATTGATAAACTAACAACTCCTCTTACATGAGCTTGACTGAGCTTATATAGTGCTCAGAGTCAAGGAAATTACATAAAAGCATGAAAGAACAAGGTTGGCATTAAGGGCATGTTGGTAAAAAGCCACAAAAATAAGGTCAAAAAGCAAACTATCACAAGATATAGGCAACCTCGCGGGAATTTTCAGAACATCAAGCAGTACCTTCGCCACGCTCTCTCACCTTATACATTTTAGCTCCAATTGCCTTCAGATTTGCACATGCAAACTGAAGTCTGGCTCGGTTCATCGGTGATTTTGAATCAACATGAAGAATATGGTGTAATATGTATGCAAAACTACAAAATATCCAGAAAATATGATCAATAGTATAGTCGGACCTCAACGTATCAATTCAGGCTATTTAAGTTGATTAGTACACAAAAGTGCTCAAACCCGTAATAAATGTATTTAAAAACAAAGACTATTTGGGCACTAATCACATGTCCAAGGAATCCGACATGAGGTTTACACTTTCGTGTCTCCCCTCAATTTCTCACACCAACTCCCTATTCTCCTTTCTATCCATCTAGGTCATTAAGTATGGTACTTTTATAAGGCAGTGCTTTCCTTGGGAATCATATCGTCACCTCTCATTCATACAATAGACTACCTAAACTACGCCGGATTAATCACTCTTAATCCATACAACTTCTACATAATGCTAAGACGGTGCTAATTCTAATGAAATTCATCTAAGATCAAAGTATTCCTAATTCCCTAGACTTCTTTGATTAGGTTAATTAGTATTTCAATTAATTAATTCATACCTTAAGATACTCGGGACTAGATTTTAGGGCGTAATCCAAACGTCACCAAGGATGCCCAATGTGGGGATCGAATACCCAACTCTCAATATAGATTAATTAGTTAAAACCATAATAATCCTAAGAACTACACCAAATAACATCCATATAAGCATGGATTCACAAAATCATCATAAAAAGTATATAAATCAAGCATCAACTTCAACAATCAAGCCTATAGGATGTTTAACCACTCATTGCAACCAAGTAATCCAATAAAATCGTATTTAAGATAAATATAATACTGAAATATTTAAAAATAGAGTAGAGTTTAGAAATACAAAACAAATGGAAGGTGAAATTCGTCTCTAACTCTACACCACGGTTGCAAGAGGTCCTCTAATGAGCTAGATCTTCAATATCTAGCTCAAGATATTGAAGAGAAACCCTAAAAATGGCTCAAGAATAAGGGAGGAGAAACCCTAAGAGGGTGTTCTCCAAAAACCGAAACCCTAATAATGTCTAAAATACATATATTTATAGAAATGGAAAATGGGCTCAAAATGGGCTCAAAAATCATTGTTTCTGCTCCTTCCCGATGCTCTTCGACGAGGCAAAGGGTTCTTCACCTTGGAAAAGTCACGTGTCTTCAATTGACCTTGTCTTCCTTCGCCTCGGTGAAGGATAGGTTCACCTTGGCCAACCAAAGAGTGGTAAGCTGCGGACGCCCTTCCACCTGCAAAGGTCCGCTCAGCCAGGAAAGTATGAAGCTACTTTGGTGAAGTATGCTTCCTACCTGGCGAAGGCCTTCCCTAGGCGAAAGTCTACTTTGGCGTTGGCGTAACCCGAATTCCCTTCTCGCCTTTAGTTTTCACTCGACGAAGCAAAGGTTTAGGAAAATTTTGCTTTCTTGCTCTTTTTTCCCTCTTCTTTGCTTTCTTTACTTTCTATTCCTACAAAACATAAGCAAATAGGGGATTAGTGTAATCTTTAGGGATATAGGTGTGAATCTAGCATTTAGGTTACAAAAATAAATGCTAATAAGATCCACACATATCACTTAGACCTAGCCTTAAACTTGTCTAGGGCGTCTTCTAAGGTGTGGTGCTTGGAAGCAGCCGACTGAGCATAACGTCACAACTTCTCGGCTTTGTCCAGCAGAAGATGAAGTTCCCTATGTTGGCACACCATATTACAGATAGCAGTGACATCCTATAAAAGAATAGGTGTTGGAAGAAAATCGTAACATAAGACTCACGTTCAAATGTTAGAAGTCTAGCCATACCAGCTAAGCGTCTCATTAAAATCATGGTTGTGAATATACATTCCATCTTCAACCACACGTTGGTAGGATTTTTTATCCATATAGCTGGGGAAGGGAATGGAAAACTCTTTAGAAAGAGCCACCACTTGTATTTGAAGGTTGGTGGGGTAGAGTTTATGCATATCACACTGTAAGTGTCCCTCCTGGGTTGAAGGTTCCAAAGAAACACAATCAACAAGCAAAGACCTAGACCAGTGAAACGTACGTGTCCACAAAAAGATGATCCCACTTCATTGCCAACAAGTGAGTTCAAGACCACCCTATCACATTCCTTTACCCACGGGGGCCAAAGAATTACGAGGTTGGACTGTTTAGCTTGGAGCAACGGGCCAACGGTTGTCTCTATAAAGGGAGCCTCGCCCATAACTTTATCAATGTTAGGAGGTCTTCCGATTGGAGTCCCATCCTCTAAGGATGCGCAAGCCTCCCTAGAGGCATCTTGGGCAGCGCCTCTCTAAAGCTGGAAGGGCATCAAAGGCTCGTTCTGAAGAGTTCGGAGTAATTACTATCAGGCTCCTATGAACCTCTTCATTTAATCCCACCGCTTGACGCTCGTTTACTGGGTACTCAGAACCGAGGTAGTTTCCCCCCAAGACTGCACTATTTCATCACAAAGATCCGCGCAGTATTATCCGAGCATCAAGACTAGACATGTCATGCCTAATTTCGCTTACTTACTAGCGATCTGAGGGGCTGGACAATCACCTTAAGTCTCTCCTGTAGGAAGGGTTGGATTTACCCAATCCACGGAGCCTTCCAACCCCGTGCCGACAGGCTTTACCTATCCAACCTCCGTCCCCTTCTTCTTCTTCACCGCTTGGGGGTAGGCTTTGGATCCTATACAGCCAAAGGTGATTAATCGGGCCGGATAAAGGTAGTCAAGGCTTCTTGAGCGAACTCAACTTCAGGCTATTGATCAGACCCCGCCTATGAAGAACTACCTAGGATCGACTTCAAAAGGTTAGCAAGAATAAAGTGTTCACCCTTAATAAGCTCTTCTAGCAATGGACGGGGGATGACAAGGACTATGTAAGGAAAGGGACTGGCGCCTAACTCCTACAAGTTTTTCAACAAAATGAGCTCATGATTTACAGTTCCTCTCAATGATCTCGAGTAGTCGTCTGATGCAATCCAGCATAGCCTTCTCTACCCAGCTAACCAGCCAGCCTTCTCTGCACCTAATTACAAAAAGTTCAGAGAGAAGGGTCATATCAAAATATAGACGGCCTAGGGAAGTACAAGCTCCATTAAGCTAAAACAAACCTGGGAACGTGAGAGACTAATTCAAATCAAATGGAAGCCTAGAAGAACCTAGCATCTCATACCACTAACCAACCAAAACAACCCCTTTCGCTTCAGTCTGAGGAGAGTTCGGGAGCCTAGTTACAAATTGCAGAGGTTATAGGCTAACATAGATAAACGGCCCCCAACCCCAAGCTTCAAAGTATAAATAAAACAAATCTCTACTAGCGAAATATCCAACTGGTAGAGAAGGTTTATCACACTGCAACCCATCAAAATAAGAAAGACGTTTGGATGTACAAGTGCAGGAGGTGCCCTAGTGAAGTGCAGAAACTGCTTCACCAAAGACGGGATAGGGAAGCAAAGTCCAACTGCAAACTGCTCATGAGTGAAATAAATGACATTATCTACCCCTTCTATGGCTGAGCGCCCAAGCCACAACCACCTTCTAACTCCGACAACTGTAGGAACATAACTAAACGATCTAAATTCCTCTACGCTGCATAGCGCAAATACCAGGTCGCTTGCACGTGGGCGTTTCTCACAAAGGGTCCCCCCTTTTACGCCTAAATTTCGATTAGTAGAAGTCTCTTCATGACCTCTCGCCATTTTACAGGCAAACAAACATAAAAAGGGGATCAGCTTGAGGCCCACTAAGCAGCAAAGGCAAAAAAACCTTCAAAAAATAAAAGAAATCCCCCTTTGGAGGTTTAACAACCCACTAGTAACAAGACCAAAGAGTCTTGAACTAGGAACCTTCTCATAACCTAATGAGATGTTCCCAAGCCTAGGAATATCCCACACACGTACCGCAAAGATCGCTTCAATGAACTCAAATTCAGAACAGATGATCGAACCTCGTAAAGGAACAAAACTTTCTAACCCAAGAATATCTAACAAACAAAGGCACAAAAACCCCACAAAGAAGGCAATATAAACGAGGATTCGTTACAAAAACTCACCGAAAAGCCTAAAGTTACTCGGCGATCTCCGATGATCCTCGTTTGCAAAGCACAATTAAATAATATTGCAATAGGCAAAAATCTTTGTGAAGTCATAAAGTAAACAACACTCGGAGCCCTACCCCTATATATAGGGGCAAAACATCAACAGGCACATTAAATGTGTCGTCAGGGCACCATGCCCCGCATACGTGTTAGGAAACGTGCGCTTCCCACGCTTTGTATACAAATGCACTTCACCTTTCGACGCATTCAATATACGCATCAATTCTCTCAATCCTTTCAACTTTCCTTACCCAAGGCTTACAAGCACAATGATTTCTTTCCTTGTCCAAAACATAAAGTTCTACCCGGGAAAGGGGGCATCAGGAGTAACATGATCTTGCATCTATACCTAATGTGTGCCCAGGCCCCGCCCGCATTGTGAAACTAGCCCAAGCCCTCTTACCGTATTAAAACCAAGCAGGTATTATCCAAACATGAGAGTCTTAAAGTTCGTCTGAGAAAGCCAAGGTGTCTTCTCAAAGACTCGTTTCAAGACGGCCCGCCTAATATTTAAAGTCCCCTAGCCAGCCATCCTATTGCATATGGGAAGTTCGTTATGGATAAGCGTATGAAGGTGGAAAATACTCAAAAAATATATTTTTCAACGGATTTCCCAATTTATAAATCCCATATTTCTTGGAAGATTAATCCCTTATAGGGAAAGGAAATTTTATCCCTAAAATTAAGGGGAGATTTGTGAACCGCGCCTCTATAAATTGAAAGATCCCCACGATAAAGGTGCTAAGAGCAATTCAACCGTGGTGAATTCTCTCGCTTCTTCTCCATCTCAGGTCACTAACCATCGGAGAGCTTAGCCGGCACACCTCCGCCAAATCACCCTTTTGTAGGTTCACGTTGTGTTGTTGATGCTCAAAGGTTCTGACAATCAAGATCCGTACAATAGCTACTCCATGTGGTTTTTATAAATGATTCGTGGTACTGTAGTTGTAATTTTTTTTTTTTTTTCTTTTGCATTCATCAACATATATAACCCTTGACACCATCACCTTTAAACCCTAGAGGACACCTGCATTTACTATCACCAATATCCAAACAAGTAGAAAAGCTATGTCCGTCTCTGGAATCATACCACCGGACTAGCCTTCATTTTTCCCTAGCTCTTAATACTTCTAATATATCGGAAATACCCTCTGTCTATAGCCTCCGTGACCCAGATATCCACCACGGCTAAGGTACCTTCCATTTTTGCCACCTTTATGAAGCATGCATGGCTTCTCTCTTTTTTTTTACAATTGACTATTCTTAGTCCTTACGATCCATGGACCCTTCACTCCACATTTGTACGATATTGTCTACTTTGGACTTAAAGTCCTCATGGTTTTTTTTTTTTAACTTCTCCCCCCAAAAGGCTTCATACCAATTGGATGTTGTCCATGCTTGTAAACTCATAAGCCTTCCCATTCCTAACCAATGTAGGTGATAGCCCGAAAGAGTGATGTGTGATTTGTATAAGCTAGGTAAGCGCCTATGTGCGCAAGTGCACGCGTCGTATCAAGTTATATAGTGAACCTAAGTACAAATATCGATCCACGGGAAGAAGTGCATTGACTACTGAAATTGGCCCTATGATATTATCTGGACTTAAACTCTTGATGAATATCTAACTAATGTATCAAATTAAAACTAAGTCTAATTAACTCAGGAAATCACTTTCGAGAAAACTGTGGTTTTGCCTCCCGCCTATCTGACATGGATGTTTACCTGTGAGGAACACCACTATTCGGGCCTAGTAATGATTTCTCGATGACGAAGAGGTGATCGTGCCCTGCCAGGATACCCTCTCTCGAGGTATATCCGCCTATCTCACCAGTAGGGTTAGGTGCATCTCTACCTCGACCCTATACTTCGAAACGCTTAAATGCTCAAACCCCAATTGTCACACTCGAACTCCCATATCTCTATTCTGGGCTGCATTTACCGTGGCTGCCTATTCATATCCTCGGGAACCTTGTCTCTTGATCCTATACTATTAAGATCATGCAAATGTTGGCCAAGCATTACCATGAAAATAAACCACATAAGTAGAACAATCAATATAAATCATGAATAAACTGAATAATATAAGATTTACACCTTAATCCATACAACTGAAACATGGTTCAACAAAACCCTAGAAATAATTATAGAACATATCCAAATTAAAAACAGTCATGGTTCTATATATCATGAATAAGTTTGAGAAAAGGAATACAAAAACAAAGTCTATTTGATCTCTCTAAGTTGTTGTTACCCTGCTCTCCGCACTCGCTCAGACGCTTCGATAACCCCAAAATTAGGTCCTCAAGTGCTTTTATAATTTTGAAGTAGAAATCGAGGAACGCCGTGGACATTGATCTCTCCTTTGACTTTCTTCTATTGACCGACGCTATGAGAGCTGCAATGTCGACGCTGAACGCTGCGACGTTGCCTTAGTTTTCCACTTTTCTTCTTGCAAGCTCCAAAGCTTCAAGACCACCCTATTCACCTGCAATGCACACAAGATCAAAAAATCAGATATCGGGCAATAATACACTTATTAAGATATGAAATAGAGCTAAAATGTAGTAAGGACGCGGGTATGACATGAGCGTTTTAAACACTCATCACACCCTCAAACTTAGCTTCTTGCTTGTCCTCTAGCAAGAAACATACTCTAAACTAGACACACAAGAAACTAGCATACTAACACTCCACGACATGATTGTGATGTGCATGTTGCTCAAAGGAAGGATCAAAATGGATTGACTCACAAATATCATTCCTTTTACAAATTTCCAAAGGATCCACAAGGGTCAGTTCTCGCGACTTCGGGAAAGAATTTAGCTGAACACGGTTCAGTCAATAAGTGACTCAGCCTCCTAAGTTTTCAATAACCTTTCCCAATGAGTCTATATGCCTTTAGTACATGACCTCTAGCATATAACTCGGTTCCGGTACCCCCAAACTTGGTTTCAACTTACCTATTTGGAAGAGTCTAACTACGGAAGTATAAGAATACCCCCTTTTTATTCAATTAACCTACCTACTCATGAAAGAAATACTCGTTGCCTCGTAGTTTCATGTCAGTGTCTCGTAGCTGGGATCTTCATGTTGACTTCAACAGCTGGTTAAGGGCACTAGGCATTCAATTCCCGAACTTCACCTAACACTCAACTAAACCCTAAGGGCCCTAAGCTACGGGAAACTCCCATCCTCCCCGTCCCATGCACAAAGTAATGAAGTCAACGGCTCCTACTAATCGCTTCAAGGCACAGTTTGAAAAGCCCCCGATCAGGCCCGATATTCGACTATAAGCTCCCACTTATTCTATTCATGCTTTCTTTTTTTTTTCTTTTTTTCTTTTTTTTTTCTCCTTTTTTTAAAAAAAAAAATTTATCTTATTTGGGGCTCGATGGCAATCCTCTTTTTCTAAGGTGTCCCATCACTTTGTTGTTTAGAAACCCCCAAGGTTTGTTGAACCTTAGTAAGCCGGGTTTGGAGCCTAGGCATACCCTGGAGATCATATGTGTGTGGGTGCGGTAGACTCCTTGAGAACTAGTGTCTTGAATACTCAGGAGGTGACTCACTATGTCCCCCTTACCTATCCAACATGTAATTCCCGAGCATCTAACAACCTACGGATCCTTTCTTGATTTATACTGTGCTTTTTCTCAAAAAAGAATTGAATAGGTCAACAAGGATCCTTGATTGGAAATCATGGCATCACTCACACAACTACCTAAAACAACCCTAAGACCCGAGACAAACTAAACAGGAACCCTGCGAGGATGTAAACACAAAAATAAACACAAACAGACACAACTGAAGGCGTCGACCTAAACAGCAAGGAAACCCTAAACATGACACACATAAATAAGCATAGAAATAGACACTAAAATAGAAAACACAGACATAAAAATAAGAAAAAATCAAACACAAACACAAACCGATCACCCCCCAAACAAGCGCGGATACCGTCCCCGCGGTCACTGAAAGAATAAGAAAGCGGTGTAGTGAACTTCCCCGGTGATCACCCGAATCACCCGCAGTTGGCGGTGGAGGTGGCAAAGAAAGGAGTGGGAGTCGGGCCACCGGGATCCTAGAGGGACTCGTTGATTATGAAGATGGTCGCCACTATGCATGATCTAAGGCGTATGCTCTGGCCAAGAGAGGGCCTCCATATCCTAGCTGATGAGGACTCGATGCTCCTGGGTCTCATCCCAATATGCATCAAAACGAACGGTGAGGTCCTACACCTGGTCCTCTAGGGTAGTGGAAGGACTGATCAAGTCCTCCTCCATGGATGGTTGTGGTGCTGAGGGTTGGGTGGAGGACTGCCCGGCCTCTCCTTGGGTGCCTACGAGGAGCCTAAACCTAGACTGATACGCTCTCAACTCATCCTCATAAGGCTCATTTCCCGAGTCATACACCTCCTCTAGCCTTGATACACCCGGTTTATCCTTCTTAACCATGATAGCCTTGATCGGGTGTATCCAAGACTCATTATCCACCAAGGGCACCCCAGCTTGCTTGCATATGCCATAAATAAGGAAGGGGTGCTTCATCTTGGCATCCTTGTTGTAGAGGATTGCATCCTTTATAACCTGTCCAACATCAAAGGGTATGTCCTGGATAATGGCATAATTGAGTTGTGGTCGTTGGTCGCTTCACTCACACACATCGGTCGTCTACAAGACGCGATGTGATGAAGTGATGCTGCATCTAAGAATGTGTGCCAAATGTTTGGCCTTGAAGTGCAATCGCGTGCCCTACACTCATTAATCTTCCACTCCACTGTGCCCATCGGGTCAACATCCTAAGGACTCCTGAGGTCACTGGTTGCCTATGGAGCCAATCAAAAGCTCCTGGTTAACCACTCTAGGTTATAGTATCTGCTGATAGAATTCGTGACCAAGTCTACCATCACCCCACACACCAGAACCTTTCAATACACGGGAGGTGATCGTGTAAAATTTACCACCCTTGTGGCAGCTGGGCTAGGAGGTTGACATAGTGCCCGTCATCCCTTATTCTCAATCGTTTTGAGAAAGAAGTCATCGGGGTGGTGAAACCCCTTCTCCTTAATGAATGAACTATATTTGGAGATGAGGTCGAACTTCTCAGCCGTGCTCTCATTGAAAAACTTGTCATGATCGTAACTATATGCAAGCTCCTCACTTACCCGACATCTCTTGGCGGTCATCTTTTACCGCTTACTCGACATGGGCACTTATAGGGCTGGGTTGAGCTAGTGGCCAAAGTTTTTCTCACCTCTCCTTGGCCTCTAGACCTCTTAATAACTTGTGATGCAAGGGTCACTCTGCCTGAAGTGAGGTCAGCCTCAACAACTCTTAGGCAAATGGTCGAGCACCTAGTGTGCACTTTGGACATGGGTCGTGTGACTCTAATCTAGGACTGCCATTATCCCTAACCCCTCCTAAGGTGCCTTCATAAACCCTAGAAAAGGCCCAAAGAATAAAAACTACTCACTACAAAGTGAATCTGAGCCCTCATGGACCTAAAACCAAAACTAGAGTGTGGCTCCAAAAACGAAGGTGGCACTGTGAACGGAGAGGGACGATTATATGGCTTCAGGAGGGGTCTCCCAGAGTCCAATTGGGACAAGATTTGCTGGGTTTTCTAGGCTCTGTAAAAATGCATGTGCTCGAGGGCTTTTTCTAGGAAAGACGAAGAATAAGAGAACAAACAACTTCTAGTCTTAAAAACAAGGCAAACGTCGCGACGTTCGGGTCCATCATCGCGATGTTCGAGTCCAACGTCACGATGTTACCGAGAGTTACAATACCAACGTCGTGACATTAGGATCCAACGTCGTGACATTAGGATCCAACGTCGCGACGTTCCAGAATGTTGAAGTGCCAACGTCGCGACATTAGGATCCAACGTCGAGACGTTCCCGAGAGTCCTTTAAGCCAATGTCACGACGTTGCCGAGAGTTACAATACTAACATTGCAACGTTAGGATATCCAACGTCATGACGTTCTAGAATGTTGAAGTGCCAATGTCGCGACATTAGGATCTAATGTCGTGACGTTCCCGAGAGTCCTTTAAGCCAACATCGCGACGTTGAAATCCAACGTCGCGGACGCTCCTGCCGCGTTGAAATAACGTCGCCACGCTGCGCCAACGCCGCGACATTACAAAAAGAGGAGTACAAAATAGGTCAGCCAACGCCGTGTGACGCTATGCATATCATCGCGTGGACGTGACATAGAGGGTCAAATTCAAAAAAAAATTCAAAACGTTCTAAGTATGAGAAAACCCCCTGAATGAAGTTCCAACCCCATCGTACTCCTGGAATGAGCTTCTCGAACTAGCTCTCTGCTGCCACTACTATCTCGGGTCCAGAAAATAAGCAACAAAAGAAAATTCTGATTACGAAAAGAAATATAAAACATGCCAAAAAACTAAAAACATTCTAACTATGATCCGAAAATTAAAAAAAAAATATCAAAAAGCTTTGGTTGCCTCCAAAGTAGCACTTTGTTTAATGTCGTTAGCTCGACTTCCCTAAATCTCAATGTTCCCGAGATCCCGGGATTGTATGACTCCCTACGGCACTATTTCTGGTGTGCTCAATTGAATGGCCTGCTTGCTCGCGTGAAACTCGCCCCCAAAGTATGGTTTCAACCACTGTGTGTTAACCTTAAATGTTCCATTCTCTGGGTGCATAATTTCCGCTCCTCCATGTGGGAAAACCTGAGTCACAGTAAATGGTCCCGACCACCGTGACTTTAGTTTCCCTGGGAACAGCTTAAGTCGGGAATTAAATAAGAGGACCTGTTGACCCACCTCAAACTCTTTCCTTGAGATGTGTTTGTCGTGGCTAGGGCTGCCTTTCCTTATATATTTTATGCCTTCGTATGCCCCATTACGAACTCCTTCAAGCTTCACCGAGTCAGAATATTATGCTTTCTCGCCGGCCATCTTACTATCCATATTCAACTACCTAGTTGCCTAGTATGCTTTATGCTCCAATTCTACCAGCAAGTGACATGCTTTCCCGAACAGCCTGAATGGTGACATTCCCAATGGTGTCTTGAATGTTGTTCTATACGCCTAGAGTGCATCATCTATCTTTTTAGCCCAATCTTTCTTCGAGCTATTGATTGTTTTCTCTAAGATAGAATTGATTTCTCTGTTCGACACCTCTGCTTGGCCATTAGTCTGTGGGTGATATGTAAGTGCAGTCCGATGCCGGACGCCATATTTCCTCAACACGTTGTCAATGAGCTTGTTACAAACGTGTGTGCCCCCATCTGTGATCAATGCCCTTGGAGTTCCGAACAGGGTGAAAATATGACTGCGAAGAAAGTTTGCTACCACTTTGGCATCATTAGTTCGGGTAGGTATGGCCTCCTTCCATTTCGAAACATAATCTACAGCAAAGAGGATGTATAGGTTGCTGAAAGAGGAAGGAAAAGGACCCATGAAATTCATTCCCCATATATCAAATAGCTCTACCTCTAAAATAGGTTGCAAAGGCGGTTCATCCCGTTTCGATATGCTTCCCATTCTTTGGCATTTGTCACAAGTACACACAAAGTGGTGTTCATCCTTGAATAAGGTAGGCCAATATAATCCCGATTTAAGCACCTTTGGTACCGCTCTATTTCCAAAGTGCCTCTACGTGTTGCTGCATGACAATGAGCTAGAATACTTTCTATTTCCTTGCTGGACACATCTTCTTATCATTTGGTCAACGCTGCTTATATAGGATGGGTTCCTCCCAATAGTAGTGCTTCAATCAGGCGGTAAATCTCTTCTTTGGTCGATAACTAAATTCTGTGAGGAAGCACTCTTTGCTACCAAGTAATTCACCAACCGCAAAACCATTTCTGGTGATCGGGCTTTTGGTTTCAATTGCAAAGGACTGCTCACAAGGAAATCATCATTGATCTCGATTTCTTTATCAAATTCCTCCAATCGTGAAAGGTGGCCTACTACTAGATTTTCGCCTTCTTATCTTTAATTTCCAAGTCAAACTCTCGGAGTAGTAACAACTCCATCGACGCCCCGCTTAGCGTCCTTCGTCATCAGTACATGGCTAAATGGTCGATGTGCACTATGACCCTATTACCAACTAAGTACAAACTGAACTTGTCAAACGCAAACACAATAGCTAGGAGTTCTTTTTCAGTTGTTGCATAATTGAGCTGCGCATCATTCAATGTCCAACAAGACAGTAGATAATCCGGTGCTCTGTCCCTTTTTCGTCGAGCACCGCCCCACCGAGATAGTTACTCGCATCACACATGAGTTCAAAAGGAAGATTCCAGTCCAGCGCTACTACGATAGGTGCTGACACTAACTTTTGTTTTAGAAACAAGAATGCTTGTAGGCACTGATCATCAAACTCGAAGGGAGCTCCTTGAACAAGTAGATTCTACTATGGCTAGCTATTTTGAGAAATCCTTATAAATCTCCTATAGAAACCCGTATGGCCTGTGAAACTCCTTATCTTTTCGACTCGAAGATGAATTTAGCTTTCCATTTTTTTCAACCTTAGCTCTATCTACCTCGATTCCTCTTTCTGAATCCAGTGCCCCAATACAATGCCTTCCTTTACCATGAAGCACACTCCTCCCAATCTTATTCAGGTTAGTTTCAAGATCCTGACTTGCCCGTCCTGTGCCCTCCAAGAAATTATCAAAAGATTTCACAGCTACGTAGAAATCATCCATGAATACTTCAATAGCTCTCTCGACGATGTTCGAGAATATGGGTCAAGATGCACAATAAAATGTGCCCGGTATACATGTACTCAAAGTGAGTATTCGCCTAAAAGAAAACGTACCATACAAGCAAGTGAATGTTGTTTTCTCTTGGTCCTCCGGTGATATAGTGATCTGATTATAGCCCGAATACCCGTCTAGAAAACAGTAATACTCATGCCCTGCTAGCTTGTCTAGCATCTGATCCACGAATGGAAGTGGGAAATTATCTTTTCTAGTCATTTTATTTAATTTTCCGTAGCCGCAAATCCTCCACCCCGTAAGGCGTTTGAGAAGGCAGTGTTGCATTGCTCTCAATCCATCACCCGGTCCTTCCTTTTGGGACAACTTATAATCGTCATCTTAACAACTACAAAAGACACGCAGGATCACCCCCGCATCCAACCATTTCAACACCTCTTTTCTTACCACTTCCTTCAGTGTCGGGTTTAGTCTCCTCGGAGCTTCTACTGATGGTTTGTGCCCATCCTCCAATAGGATCCGGTGCATACTCATGGAGGGGCGGATCCCCTTTAAATCAGCTAAAGATCACCCGATAGCATTCTTGTGATCTCGAAGCACTCTCAAAAGCTTCTCTTCTTCCACTGCTATCAGAGATGCTGATATGATAACTAGTAGGGTTGAGGATTCCCTTAGGTACGCATACCTCAAGTGACCAGGGAGTGGCTTTTGCTCCAACTATGGTGGTCGCTCAACCGAGGGCACTGACGTTTGGGTGTTCTCTCCTAACGGCTCATAATACTTCCTCCTATTCGGCTGGAAAGAGTCCATCCACTTCACATACTCTTCGGCCTCTTCACTTAATTCTTCCTTAGCACTCTATTGCCAAGAACAAAGGGTCAGTCAAACCACTCTGGCTAGGCACTATAGCCTCTACTGCCTCTATCATGAAGCATGCATCACTCTCTGCTGGATGCCTCACCACATTAAATACACTAAATCTGACTTCATCATCCTGCACCCTTAGTTTCAACTCTCCTTCGCATCAATCATAAATTTCTACTAGCTGTTAGAAATGGCCCACTGATTCACATGCAACAAAGAGGGTGTACCCTCGGAATCAATGTAAAATTTGTATCCTAAAGATTACTTCAGAATGCAAAGCTACCGGCAAAGATAAAGGGTTCAGTGGTCGAACACGTATAATGGGTTTTCTTCGCAGAGAAGAGTTACAAAGGGATTTGAAATGGTGCTTACTCTTTCGATTTGTGGATTTGTGTAAAACAGTGTGTGAATGTTTGAAACTAAAAACAAATTAAAATAAAAGTTAAAGGAGAACTCCTCAGTCTCTAGCCACAGTTGTGGTTCTAAGTGTTAACATGTGCTCTGGTCTTTTCTACGTCAGAGGGACATTATATAGCTGGCTTCGAACCGACCTTCTATATTTAGCTTTAAAGTTCTAAAACCCTAAAAGTTTTCCTCTTGAAAATGGCATTCAATGAGCCGTAAATGCTCCTGCATGGTAAGAACACACCTCCTAAACCTACCCCTACAAAGGACTAATAGAGATTAACTATCCGGCACGTGGATCTAGTGATAAGTATCCACTGAACCCAAAAAGCTTGCCAAATACAATGTTAGGAGCATGCTCTAAGAGATTTAACCTAAGGTAAGAAGCAGGAACACAAATACCCATAAATGCATACTTGAAAGGCATGAGAACATGCAGCTTATCTCAAAACTAACACCCAGTGGCCTTCCCCTTCAAGGATGGTAGGGTTTTAGCCGAACATCCCTTGATTTGTCATCATCAAGGGGTGTTTGGCTACCAAGAAAATGCAAGAAAATGAAGGAGAGGGAGAGAAAATCATAAAACCAGCCGAGGGAGAGGAAGCTTCGTGCCAAATTTTCTTGATTGATTGATGGACTTAAAAGATTGATTGAACAGCAAGCTGGGACCGAGCTTACATAGTGCTCGTGAATAAGGAAATTACAACAATGTCTAAGGGAACCAAAATTACATCAAGGGAAAATCTATACAAAGCCAAACAAAAGCTAAGTTAAAAGGCCACACAAGAGTAGGGGTGAAGAGGTTATAAATTTCACAACTCGCAAATTCGGCAGTTGCGAATTTTCGCAACCCTATAAGATTTTCACTGAGCCCTCCTTCTCTTCAGAATTTTTGCTCCAAATTTCCTCTAGTTCGGGACATGCATCTTCAATTCGCCTTGCAGTTCATCGTGTTTGAATCACTGAAGATAACGAGGCATTGGGCCTACAAAACTACTAAAAATAGCTACAAATGATCGCACAAAGCCGAGACCTCAATGTATCAATTGGGTTATTTAAAGCGATTAGTACACAAAAAGTGCTTAAAACCTGCAATAACCAAGGCTCAAAATAGCACTATTTGGGTACTAATCACTCCCCCCAACCGACACATTGCTAGTCCCTTAGCAATGATAAAAAGAAGGAAGATCATGCAGGCTATGTGTATGCAAAAAGGATTGTCTGTTCCAAAAGTGTGCGATAAGGCCTTACTCTGCATGAAAAATTGGGACTCGCATCAAAACTCAAATTTTTGGGAGAATATATGCCATACAAGAACAAGTTTCAGAGCAGTGTCCATTCCAAGGAAATTGACTTGAACTTCCACCAAAATCTAAGTGTTTTAGTGACTAATTTGTTTTTTACCAATGTCGCTAAGCTACTCTCCCCCAACCAAGCTTACTACCAATGCCTTAGACTGACTAACCTTAATAGATCTCGGGCCCCACTCTATTTCACACTTTTCAGACATAAAGTGCAATGCCGAGAACTCGATTTCATCAAGGAACCGTAATCGGGGATCTACCGATGACTCCCAACCAACTAAGGTTTAGGGCATCAAGTCAAAAGGATCTTCACCACTAAATCTTCGTGTTTCAATTCCCTGGACTTTGAATGATTTCTTGAGAATCCAAAGACCTACAACTCGCTTAAACTCCACCCATAGTGAGCATTAAGTCGAGCGGCTCCTTAACCGCCTGGTTTAGTGGCACCGTGTTTTAAAGGCTTCATCGTGACTCTGGACCGTGCTGCTCTAAGCCAGGCAAAGTGTCGCGGCTTTTCTAATTCTTTTTCTTTTTCTTTTCTTTTTCTATTGGAAGACTTCTATCGACTTCAAACTGGGGAACCTTAACTCCATTATAAATGGTCAATCCAGGCTACACTGGGCTTTGCAAAGTAAAAAAAAAGGGATATGCAGCTTCTCAGCCTATTGACAAAAACTGACGTGCACTGTGTGTGGTTAGCTAAAGGTAGATGAAAAAGGTTGAATTCTCGGGGACTTCAACTAACCATCTACTTAATCATGCATGGAACTATTCTAGCATTGATGGTATCATACAGTGCTTCAACTTTTCAATTTATAGGAAAGGCAGAACCACAAAAAAATGGGGGCAAAAATTGATTTGCAAAAGTGTAGAAACATGTAGTCAGATATATATATAAAGGTGTATTTCACAAAAATTTCAGCTTTTCAAAATGAAGTAAACAACAAGCCATTAACATACAAAAATGGGCTTTGTTGAGCAGGTGGTACAAACAAAACTGAAATCAATAGTATGAACATCACTTCCAACACTAACTCTCCCCCCCAACCAAGTATGCCATTGTCCGTAATGGGGTGTAGGTCGGAAAGTTAGCGGAGGAAGTGGTACCTCCTCAGTGGATGGCTGAAGAAGAATCGTCCTCACTCTGACAGTTGAGGTGTTTGGCCGGAGGAGCAAATTGATGTCAGCCGCAGCCGCAGACATCTAAGGGATCCGCAGGGCCGGGTATGGAGGAGCCGATCCTTGTGAGGTAGCAGAGGCCTATGCAGGGACATGAGGAGAGACTGCAGGGAGGCCCATGTTACTCTGGAGCTACATGAGGATGGCTTGATTCTGGGCTAGGATGGCCCTGGTCTGAGCCATGGTAGCCTCAGTGCGAGTCATCCTATCTGCGAGGATGGCATAGGAGGCTGCAAATGAAGCCGAGCGGCTGAGACTGTGCAGATCGCCCATGATAGTCGAAAGTCCCCGGTGGAGATATTAGAATGTAATCAACGAGGTGGCACTGAGGTGCTCTACCACGGCGTTCGAATGAGCAATGGGCATGGGGGCCGAGGGCTCTGAAGGGATAGAGGGCATCGGAGCCGGAGGTCCTGGAGCTATGGTAGGTGGAGCTGGAGGGACTGATGGAGGAACTGATGAAGCTGGAGCCGGAGGCCTCAGTGTGCTCAGCTATAGGGGATAGGTCCCTTAGTGGACTATTAACAAATCGTCTCTACCGGGTCCCGAGGGAAGATGAGCGGCACGAGGCCTGGCCCCGCCACCGATTGACGCTAGTGGCAAATTTCGCTAGCCGACGCCCCAATCGGCTCACTGAACCCGACGTGTTTCAAAGACTGGGCATAGGAGTCATGGAAATAGGAGAGGCATGGACTCAACGCGGGGCAAACTCCGACGGTGGACCCTGTCCTTGAAGTGGAACAAGGATCGCCATAATCGCCTCGCTGACTAAACCAAGCCCTCAAATACGATATAAATCCTCCAAAATAAATTCCTCTCCTCTCAACGATATGCCGGGAGCTAAACAGATTAGACCTCAAAATGTGGTCTATCAAAGCATACGCCGCGGAGGTGCCATCAATAATATGGGCCCCACCAAAGAGCGCCCATGGAGAGAGCCGACCGGGTCGAGGATGGGGCCATTGTCTATAGTCAATGAGTCGGGCGAGGACCACTAGCGCACGGAGAGCAAAAATTGCGATGCCTGAGGCCCAAAGTATCCCCGGCTACCGGCCGATGGAAAATGCAGCGCTTAGGCTTGCCTTCGCCAGACGTCATCGTAGGATAAACCCGAAGACTACCCGAGGATAAAAATATCGACGCGTGTCATGAACGGCTCTAGATGGTATCTCTCGCACAAGGAGCGGGCGGAGTCCTGAGTTCGAGGCCCGCAAATGCCGAGACTGCGAATAAACCTCCCCGTGCAAATCTCTCCCACTGCAATCAACATTCCCCGAGATGGGGCTGCAATTGAAAAAGGGCCGCCTGATAATGGATGTAGGGGATAGGTCCGGTCCCAAAGAATGCCCCGATAAGGTGGCGAGGGGTGCCTCGAGGTCTCGAAAGGATCGACTCCCGGGCCCAGCCCGAGCCCTCTTGGCTGGAACTCCGGCCGGCCCGGGATGTGATGGAGCAGTGGAGGGAGCTAACCTGGTATGATATTCCTCCGGCGTGGGCCACAGAGGAGGAGCCCACAAGATCGCACAGCCGGCACCGCCTCGACTCCGCAGCGTGGCAGGAGGCTACGACGCCTGGGTCGAGGAAGAGCGCTGAAGAAATTGGCTGGGCCATCACAAGGCATGCTCTTGAAGTGGAGGTGCCGATAGGGGGAGTTGAGCTCCGGCGCACCCGTGGCCGGAAGGAATGAGCCCCACGAGTCTTCGCCATTGTTGAGCTTGGAGGATATCAAATTTGAGAGGGAGAGGGGAGTTTCAGAAACTGGGAAGGGGAAATATGAAATGAAAAATGAAGGAAAAAGGGGTTTATATAGGGAGGGGGGTAGGTGAGAAGACATGGATAATTAATGGCCTTTAGTGGCCATAAATTGATGGCTCAAAAAAATTATAAAAATTTGGCTGTAGGAGCGTGAAACGAAGAGCGTGTGCAAAACGGATAATTGCACGGGTGATGATGAACAGTAATGCGAATGAGAATTTTGGCACTAAGAAATTTCAGGCAAAATTTGGCTCCCTTCCCCAAAGACTGAACCTCGCAGAACAACACAAACCAAAAATTATGAGAAGATAAGCTATAAATGTTGAAAATTTAAGGATATAAAGGAAAATTCAAATTTAAAACTTGAAATAATGTAAAGCAAAAATCCTATCAAAATTTGGAGTGGTTTCCAAGTTCCTTCAGGAACCACTCCCAGGCACCCAAGAGGTTTCATGGAGGGTCTAGGAGGAGAAGCTCCTCCTTGCTTGCAGTGAGGTGTGCTGCAGTTGAGTTCAGCTTCTGGTCCTTTGTGTTAAGCATCCTGCTCTCTGGTGGTGCTGGTGGGATGACTGATGCAGTTAATTCTTCATTAACTGTTTTTTTGTTCTTTGTTAATTCTTCCTGCAGTTTTTGAGAATCGTGGCTTTCCTACACTCAGTGCCACTCAAAGCACTTTCCGATTACTACCTCATCCTCTGCTTGCTTATCCTTATTGCTCAAGTGAAAAATGTTGAGCTCTAATGTCATGTTGTCGAAGGTGAGCTGCATGACTCCATTCTGGCAGTTAATTATGGCATTAGATGTGGCCAAAAATGGCCTCCCCAGTATGATGGGCACTTGGTTAATGCCCTCTGCCACTGGCTCTGTATTAAGAACCACGAAATCCACAGGATAGTAGAATTTATCTACTTTCACCAAGACATCCTCAATTATTCCCTTTGGTATTTTCACTGATCGATCCGCCAAGGATAGGGTAATGTTGGTAGGCTTCAGCTCTCCAAAACCTAACTTCAGCATTAATCGAGTATGGTAGTAGTCGACGCTTAGCTCCCAAATCTAGCAAAGGTTTTATCTATGCGTATCCTCCAATGTTGACTGAGATGGTGGGGGATCCTGGATCTTTGTATTTCACTAAGGTTTTACACCGGATGATAGAGTTGACTTGTTCAGTCAGGAAGGCTTTCTTATCAATGCCCAACCCTTTCTTGATTGTGCACAAGTCCTTTAAAAATTTAGCATAGGTCGGAACCTGTTTGATCACAAGTCGAAGTAGTGATGTTCATTCCTACCTCGCCTCAAGACTTCCATAGATGCCTCTTGCTTAGGAGGGGGCCTTCTTTTGCCTCTCTGCTTGGGGAAATGAGCAGGGCTGCTTTTCTTCATCGAATCCTCTTTAATGAATATGTGTTCTGGCTCTACTTCCTCTTTTTCTCTGGTCTTTCCCACAGGTTTAGGCACCGGCTGCTCAATTTCCTTACAACTCCTCAAGGTGATAATGGCCTAGACTTCATCCATTTTTGGTGCAGGCTCATTGGCATAGCTTAGTTCATGCACTCCCCTAGGATTGGGTAGTGTCTAGGAAGGGAATCTCCCTTGCTCCTGCACCTGTTGCTGATTGGTCAGACTACTGATGGATGATTGCAGGGTATCAATTTTCTTATTGAGGATTTTGTGGAGCCCATCAATTCTTTTGTTCATGGAGCTTTCTACATTTTTAATTCTTTGATTCAACTGAGCATTAATAGTCACCTCTACAAAATTCCCCACCACTCGCTTCAAATTCACATGACAATACCAACAGTGATGAGGTCGTGGTCAGCCGCTGGAGAGGTGGACCTATACTGTTGCTACTGAGGTGCTCCTAGGGGAACATATACTAGAGGTTTAGGCTTCCAAGAGAGGTTAGGGTGGTTCTTCCAGTTGGGATTGTAGGTGTTGCCATACTGGGCATCAGTTGGTGGCCTATTTTGGCCCACAACATTTTCATTTTCAACCATCAAATCCCTTACTGAAGGAGAAATTGGACAATGTTCTCCTTGGTGACCGGTAGATTGACAATTGAAACATGGTCGGGTCGGCACAGATGCCTCGCCACCGCCCGCACTCGGCCGACTCCGTTCAAGTTCTTCCATCCTTTTGCTTAGTGGACACTTTAGCCTTTAACTTAACATCCCTCGCCGTTGAATAAATGCCTCCCCTTGGGTTTACCGTGCAAGCCATTCTCTCTACCTCCCTGTCTGCTCATCCCATCCTCGAGGTTTCAGCCACATACCTCGAGGAAGTCCATGGCTTCATCTAGATTCTTGTCGGAGGAAGTCCTCCACACATGGTTTCCAAGAGTTGTTTCCATATAGGGACATTCCATCGTAGAAGTGGTTTACCAGCATCCATGTTTCAAAGCCATGGTGAGGGCAGGCACTAATGGTCTCCATATACCTTTCCCAGCACTGGTAAAAATTTTTCAATGTCATGAGCTGCAAAGTTGTAGATTTGCCTCTTCAAATTGTTGGTCTTGTGTGCACTGAAGAACTTAAAAAATTTCGCCCTCGCAGCCTCGCCCAAATTCGATGATCCTTGGCCTTAATGAATTAAGCCAAATTTTGGCTTTGTCTTTGAGGGTCAATGGGAAAGCTTTCAACTTTAGCATCTCCATATCAGTTGCACCCTCTTTGAAAGTTATGCAAACTTCCTTAAAATCCCGAATGTGTGTGTATGGATTTTCGTTTTCCATACCATGAAAAGTTGGGAGCAGAGGAACCAGATAAGGCCTCACTGCCACATCCTCAGTAGGGGGTATAATGCATGAGGGTGCGCTTACCCTTGGTAGGGTGTATGTGATCCCTCATTGACTCAGAGGTTTGGTCTTTAACCCCTGCTAACTCATTGGCTCAGTGGGGTTCCATCCAACTGCAGCAAACCGGATTTCACACCCTTGTTCAAATGGAGCACTTAGCCTTTCCAATCTGCCTGCAGTGTTTCTGTCCCACTGCATAAGCTGCTACGAATACTACACAAACAAGAAACCAACAAAAACAAGGCTACCTAAAGGGTTTGGTTAGCTAAAATCAAAACAGGGGAAAAACAAGACAAGAAAATCTCAACTCCCCGTGTTGAACTCCGCAAGTGGGAAAAAATGGTAAAATCAAAAAGAAATGAGAATTCACCAATACTTGTGATGGATCACAAGTTCACGCCTTCTTCTTTCGCGACTAGGCACCATCCTAACGCGCCATTTGATTCAGGCTACAAGAAGTGTACCGGAATCAACAAAATTTGTATCCTAGTGGTTACTTACCGTCGAAAGCAAAGCCATCAGAGTATAGTGGTTCAGTGGTCGAACACGGAACGGTTTTCTTCGCGGAGAGAAGAGCTAAGTGGGTTGAAAATGGTGTTTACTCTTTGGATTTTAAGATTTGTGTAAAAACAGTGTGTGAATGTTTGAAACTGAAAACAAATTAAAATAAAAGTTAAAGGAGAACTCCTTGAAGTTTCGCGCCACTAGGCTTAGGGTTCTAAGTAAGCTAACATGTGCTCGAGTCTTTTTCAAGCGTTGGGGAGGATGACATATAGTCATTTCCCGAACCGGATCTTCATTTAGCTTTAAAGTCTAAACCCTAAAAGTTTTCCTCTTGAAAAATGGCATTCAATGAGCGTAAATGCTCCCAAATGGTAAGAACACACCTCCTAAACCTACCTTACAGTGACTAATATGAGACAACTAACTGGGCATCAGTGGATCTAGTGATAAGTATCCACTTAACCCAAAAAGCTTGCCAAATACACGTTAGGGAGAGCATGCCTAAGAGATTTAACATAAGGTAAGAAGCAAGAACACAAATACCCATAAATGCATACTTGAAAAGCATGAGAACATGCAGCTTATCTCAAAACTAACACCCGGTGGCCTTCCCCTTCAAGGATGATAGGGTTTTAGCCGAACATCCCTTGATTTGTCATCATCAAGGGGTGTTTACAAAGAAAATGCAAGAAAAATGAAGGAGAGGGAGAGAAAATCATAAAACCAATGAGGGAGAGGAAGCTGCGGCTCAGCTTTCTTGATTTGATTGATGGATTCTAAAAGATCGATCAAATTATGAAGCTGGGACCGAAAGCTTATATAGGTGCTCAGTAACAAGGAAATTACAACAATGTCTAAGGGAACCAAAATTACATCAAGGGCAAATTTGTACAAAGCCAAACAAAAAGCGGGTCAAAAAGCAATCAACAAAGCAGTGGGGAGGAAGTGTTACAAATTTCGCAATCCGAGAAAATCTCGCAGGTTGCGAATTTTCGCAACCCTGTAAGATTTTCACTGAGCCCTCCTCTCTTCAGCCTTTTGTCTAAATTCCCTCCGGTTCGACCATGCATCTTCGAATTCGGCCTGGGTTCATCGTGTTTGAATCTGATTGAAGATAACAAGGCATTTGGCCCCGCAAACTACTAAAAATAGCTACAAAATGTTATCGCAGACAAAGTCGGACCTCAATGTATCAATTGTTATTTAAAGCGACAGACAAAAAGTGCTTAAAACCCGCTATAATAAACTGTGGCTCAAAATAGCACCATTCGGGGTACTAATCATCTACTCCCAAAGATGATAGGTATCTCCCTACCCTGCTGTCTAACACTATAAAGTCAGCTAGGAAGATAAACTTGTCTACCTTTACTAGCACATCCTCTTTGACTCTCCGAGGATGTTTTAATGATCTATCTACTAATCAAGTAGCAGGATCAGAGTTGGTCTAGCTTCACCTAAACCAAGTCGGTTCGAAATGGATAAGGGTACGAGGTTAATACTCGGCTCCCAAATCACATAGGGCTCTCTAAAGATCGAATTCTACTTACGTGGAATTTCAAAGCCGCTATCCCTTCATCTATGTAATTCCCTCCAAGTATAGCACCGCACTCTTCTGTAAGATCTAATTGCCTCAAATTCGAAGTGACCTTCTTTTCTGAGAGTATATTTTCATGAATTTGGATTTAGCCGGGCACTGCTCTAATGCATCGGCGAATGGAATGTTGATGTGCGCTTAAATACTTCCATGAATTTAGTAAATCGCTATCCAACTTTATTCTACCTCAACCGCCGGGATATGGTAATCGTGCATATCACCTCGACCAGAATCGCCTCGTTTTTCAATTTCTTTCTCTCCCATCCGGTGTCTCTACTGCTTCTCCTTAGGATGCTCCCCGCCTCCGATCTTTCTTGGCTAAACTGCTCTACTACCTCATTCCTTCTTCTCTAATAACCGGTGGTGGCCCTCAGGCCTAGCTCTCTACCACATCTTAATGTGATAGCCTTAACATGTTCCCTACTATCACCCCTAGGGTTTTTCTCTGAATTGCTTGGTAAGGAGCCTTGTTGCCTCTCAGTAAGTATATTAGCCATTTGCCCCATTTGCACCTCCAGGTTTCTCAACTATGTTGCTTGATTGTTTAACTGGGTGGCCTGGTTTTATATTTGCTCTCATTCCCATTCATAAAGGCGGCATGAGGTAAGCATTTCGTAAGGCTGTCAAAGAAGTCCACTTTTTCTCCGGTGGTACCCGCTTCACTCTGTGGGTGATGGTGTGTTGTTCTGATTTGTTCCTCCATCCATAATTCTAATTACTCGACATTACACCACCCCTGGCCCCCGATTCCTGCTCAAAATCGCGTCTCTATATCGACCCTACCGTTGCGGGCTGACAAATCCTCGACACATACTAGCATGTTCTACGCTTGCATCCCGACTAACATTCCGTATTGTTGTGTCATTCTCCACGTAATTCACATAACTCCTATGGCTAGTCCGAACGGCATTTACGTGACTCCGTCAAGAAGTGAGTCGCTTAAAGGAGCTAAGCGGCTACGGAGTAACCGTATTGCCGAGAACCCGTTATCTACGCCTCCCACAGCCTTTACCGAGTAAATCCATCCCTAGGCCACCGACAGTGTTAGTAGCAAGATCTCCGTGGATTTCATATGCTTGGTCCATAGTTTTCATTAATCCACCTCCCGCTGAGGCATCTATCACTACCCTAGTCGCATCCCCTCGACCGTTATGTAAGGTACGACTCGCATCCATCTAGTCAACTCCTGGTGTGGACACCTCCTTAGCGCTCATGAAACCTCTCCCATGCTTCGCTAAGTTCTCTCCTCCATTTGCAGCATTGGATCTCTTGCATTAGTTATGCAATTTTCGCAAGTGAAGAGAACTTGTCAAGAACTTCGCACTCAAATCGCTCCACGGCGAATGGAATCTAAAGGGTCGACTATTAAACCAAAGGTTTAGCCTCTATCAACAAGGGAGAGAGAGGAAACAATCTCGCCAGCGCCTTCAAATACCCCATTGTACTTGTTTGTGTCATACTTCATGGAAGCCGGGTTAGGTGCATATTCGGATTCTCACTCGCAACCGTGGAACGGTAATGCTCAAGACCTACATGGTCACAACTTTCACTGGGTTGTTCGCTTGAATCGTAAGGGTCTTCGGATAGCGTGACTAAACAACTCGAAAGGTTGTAAGGTGAACTCATTCAGCAACATAAACGGATCATCTAGCGTATAAAATGGTCTAGGCGCATACCTTACCATTATTCCCATTGTGACCCTCATGCTCATTTTGTTCTTGGTCCCGATCGAGTCCTTCATTGTTCTCGCATGGTCAAGTAATTTTCTTGTCAGTTTCTTAGTTCTCTGAGATAAACGGTGGTTCTTTCTAGTTCAGATCAAACTGAGATAGTTCAACTCGACTGTCAGGCATGCATTCACAATAACCTTCATTTATAGTCACACGTGAATAACACAAAGACCGCATTATAAGCACTTATATAAATTAAAATAAAAATAAAATAAATTAAATTAAATTAAATTAAATCTATAGTAATATCTAATTGCGTTATTGTCAATATTAATACCAAAACTTCTCCCCGACAATCCGAAAAACTTGATAGGTCGAAAAGCAAGATGTGTGATTTGTATGTTGTGTGCGCCTATGTGCGCAAGTGCACGCTGTCAGACAAATTATATAGTGTACCTAAGCAATTAATATCGATCCACAAGGAGAAGTGCGTTGATTCATCAATGTATCTCGATATGATCCGACTTAAACTCGACGAATATCTAACTAATGTATCAAATTTAAAACTAAGTCTAATTAACCTCGTGGAAACTAATTTTTGAGAAAAATATGGTTTTGCCTCCCCAAATTTACCTGATGGATGTTTACCTAAAGGAACTACTATTCAAAGCCTATTAATGATTTCGCTGATGACTTTATGATCGTGGCTTACGTAGATACCCTCCTCGAGGTATATCCGTCTATCTCGGCCGAATAGGGTTGGGTGCATCTTCGCCCGACCCTATACCAAACGCTTTAAATGCTCAAACCCTAATTGCCACACTCGGAATCGGGATATCTTTATTCACTGGTCAATTAAGTGGTTTCTCTTATTCATATCCTTAGGAGTCCTATCTCTCAATCTTGATACTCAAAGAAGATCATGTCAATGTCGCTGCATATTTCATGAAAAATAAACCAAAGAAGTATAACACCGATATAAATCATGAATAAAACTAAACAAATATAAAGATTTGATACTTTAATCCATACAACTAAATGTGGTTCAACAAAACCGTACAAATAATTCTAGAACATATCCAAATTAAAAACAGCCATCGTTCTATATATCATGAATAAGTTTGAGAAAAGGAATACAAAAACAGAGTCTCTTTGATCTCTCAGGTTGCTACTGCCTCGTTCTCTACACTCCATCCTTACGTTCTTCGATAACCTCCAAAATTAGGTCTCAAGTGCTTTTTATAATTCTGAAGCAAAATCGTGGGAATGTCACGACGCTTCGGGTCGCCTTACGACTTTCTATTATCCGCATCGCCGCGGACGCTATGCGACGCCATCGACAAGCTCGAACTCGTGACGCTTGGCACGTCACGACGCTGTCGCTAGTTTCACTTCTTCTTGCGCTCCAAAAGCTTCAAGACCACCTTATTCACCTCGCATTACACACAAGATCCAAAAATCGATATCGTGCAATAATACACTTATTAAGATATAAAATGTAGCCAAACGAGTAAGGACGCTGGTATGACATGAGCGCGACACTCATCAAGAGGGACTTCGGGGCGTACACCCAATAATTCTCCTCTCGAACAAAGTTTCATCGCGCCTTTTCCTCATCTGCCTGCTTCAACTTTGTCATGGCTTCTTCATCAATGGCTACCGAGAGCCCTTGTTGAACTAGGAGTGTTCTCATTTTAATCCTCCACAAAGTAAAACTGTTAATTGTTGAACTTGTCAACTTCATATCTGGTCGCTGCCATTGAAACCCCCACGGACCAAGTTGAAACCCTAAAAACTAAGATTCACTCACTTTCGTGAAATGAAGAAAAGAGGAAGATGAGGAAGAAGATAGGATCTAAAGGTCGCGTGGTTATCCGATATACTCACCGCATTCACTTGTTAGCAAAATGGCGTAAAGTTCAATCAATTAGAAGAGAATGAATCATTTAGTCCTTTTATCAAACACCCAATGATCACAACACATCAGACCACATTGGTCTCCCTTGTTCTCCATGTTCCTCTTTGAATACAATATCAAGTTCAAGGAATCAAACAAGAAGAATGGAGATACTTTATTCCTTCAACATTTCAAAAAGAAACCTTAGCCTACCCTTATGCTCTAAAAAACATCATCATGATGTACGTTCTCTGCACCACTTGTTGGGAAAATCCATGAACCCCTTTTTCTATTCACATTGGTATGATGTTGTTCACTTTTGGCCACCTCGTGATTTGTTTTTGGACTCCTTCCCCAAAAAACATCATACCAATTGGATATCGTTCATGCTTATATACTCATAAATCTTCCCATTCCTATCCTACGTGGGACTTTTAAAGCATACCCAACTGTTCCAAAATTAGATTGTTGTGGTTTAAACAAGAGGTTTAGACTAACATTGAGCTAGTATTATCCAACAATACAATTTCCGCTTTTCTTTTTATGTAAGCTCTTCTAATGCAAATATATTGGATGTGATCTTCTAGAATCAATTGGTTAGAATAACTGGCTGAGGTGCATGTACATAAAATTTGCTAGGGATATTTGTTGAGCAAATCTTCTATTTACATACCCTATTCTCTGTTTGTTTTTTCTTTTTCTTTTTTTTGGTAGAGAAATCAATGAGATGGGTTAGGAGCTATTTGGTTCCTATTTTCAAAATTTGTTTTTTGTTTTAATTAAAAAACAATGAGAACCTAAGAATTTGTTTGGTTCTCATTTTTTGTGTATAGAAAAACACTGAGAACACTAACCTTTTTCTTAGAAAACACCAAAATTGTGCCTTAAGGCTTTCAAAAACCCATTTTATAGGAACAAATAAAACATTAGTATTTTTTTCTCCTCTGTTTTTCTTCATCTTCCAAATTTTCGTAATAACCTCAAGGAATCTGTATCCATTCATTTGAGGTGAAGCAACTCTCTCTCCCCACAACAAATAACTCAATATTCAAAATAAATTAATAATTTCATCAATTTACATTCAACAATTTTGATATAACCAAGGATGAAAATATCGATTTCGATAAATATATCGGCACTTCAATTTCACGGATATATTGGATATATCATAGATATTTTGGTATTTGCAAATTATTCAAATTTAAAGATATATTCAATTTATAAATCAAAATTATTTTAAAAAGTATAGGAAATGATAATCTCAATTATATTTTAAAAAACCACTATACCATTTTCTATGATTTATACAAAATAATTGGTTAAAACTCTCAAAACTTTTAATTTAAAGTTCAAACATATTATTTTAAAATCATAATAGTAAACTTCAATTTCAAAATTTAAGTTTTTAATATTACATTTTTTAAAGATAAAATGTTTTTTTTTAAACATTGAAAGATAAAATGTTAATAATTACTTTTAGAATGATTATTTAAAAAATTTAAACATGATAATATTTTTAGAATAATTGTTTAAAATTGATTTTAAGTATTTTAAACATTTGAGGAATAAATTTTGAATGTAAAATTATTTTCAATTTATTTTATTATGATAATTTTTTATACTTTTATTTATATTTTAGAATATTCTAAAAAATTACTGCGTAAATAATTTCTAAATTTTATTTAAGAAAAAATTTTTAAAAGTTGTTTGGTATTAAAGATTTTGCGCAATCATTTTTTAATTAAAATTATTTTTTTGAATCAAAACTTTAACATTAATTAAAATTAATAATATTAATTAATAAGGAAAGACCCTTCGCTTTCTCTTCCCAACTACTTCGTTGGTCTTTTCCATTTTCTACAATAATTAATTATAGTAATTATAAAGAAATACATAGTAATTATTAAGAAGAGATACAATTAATAATATAAATTATTAAGGAAGAATTTCATTTCTCTCTCCCATGTCTCTTCATCTTTCCCATGTCTCTTCATCTTCTCCAGTTGTTTACTCCATCGTTGAGACACCGTCGTCAAACACTTTTTTTTTTTTTTTTTGGGAAATTTCAATAAAAATCGATGGAAAAATAAAAAATTGTAGATGATATATCACCCTCAACCGATATATATCGCTGATATTTCGAAAATAACTCCGATTTTTCTATCAATCGATTGTCGATATTGTATGTCGTATCGTTTACTCGATATATTGTATACATATCGCGATATTTTAAACCTTGATTATAACAAAGATTAAATCAGAATCACATACAATAACAATATTGTAATCAACACTCTCCCTAGTCACTGAGTAATACTTTTCAATTAAACTATGTATAGCAATATTGTCTAACCCATTCTTGTCTCAATTCAATATCCAGGTGTAGACATCAAAATTACTCTAAGCTATGTATAGCAATAGCAATAGCAAGGATGGTGGTCAAAGGTTTTTAGTAGAAAAATAGAGTAAAGAAGTTAAACATATTGCCTGTTTTCTTATGTGATTTATCTATCTTTTTCTTGCCGTTGTTATAACATTTATCTATGCCACCTATTGTCCCTCTCAATCGTGATCATCTCTCATATATATATATATATATATATATATATATATATATATATATATATATATATATATATATAGGCTAAACATATAGGAAAGAAAATATAAGGAAAGATCACAAATAGTAAAGAGATAGTATTGTCTCCCATTTTTATTGAGTCATATGTTGAACTGATTGATTTTAGATGCAATTGAGAAAGGCAATGCTAGCTAGAAGGCTAAGGCAAAGGAACCTGCCTGCGGTATTCAGCAATAGCCCACAATGGGAACACATTCCTGTAAGCTCCGTAGTGTAACATGGCATTCTTCACATACACTCCTGTGATTTCCTGGGTACAAAAAATAAGTTAGTAAAAAGTTTGAGAACACAATGTAATAAATTCTTGTTGGCTTCTTAGTATGACATTTTTCCCTGATCTTGCTAAATCCATTGCTTCAAGTGAAATCTTTTTATGTAGCTTGGCACACATTTCAGGTTTTCACATATCTCAAAGGCTTCCATCATATTGACTGCGAGAATTATTGCATGCGGAATTAAAAGGAAACTTATTGATAATAAGTTCACTTTATTAATCGATATTAATGGGCAGACTTTTTAATTCGGGATAAAAGTTTCAAATATTTCAAAAGATTTTCTATTCAACCAAAAAGCAATAACGTTTTTTGTTAGGTCTATCATGAACTATCTTTTAACTGAAATACCTGTTGCGGGAAGCCACCATCTTCCATTTGAGAATTAATCAACAGCTTGGCTGCACGGTGGAGAGGCGTTGGGTCTTTCTCCACCTGTTAATCAAAGAGAAAATTTCAGAAAAAGAAATTTTAGAATTTAAATTGTATAAATAATGTAACAATCAACTTCATTTAACCTGCCCAGAACAAATCAGCCCCAGCAAAGCCCACCCAGTCTGCACCAAATTTGATCGATTTCTAGGGGTATATATTTCTGTACATCAACAAACACAATATTAAATTTAATTACCTTTTAGGCCGAATTGTTTACTCTTTATATCGAAGAATTAAAATAAGAGAAATGAATTTAAAATAGCACAATAGAATAATTAAAACCCAATTTTTTTTTTTCCTTGATCGGTCTTTCCTCAAATTTTTTGGGAGTCAAACATAACTAAAATTCTTCACATGTATTCATATAAAAGTAACCTTATTTAGGCATGAAAGATGGCTCTCTCCCCAACCACCATCATCCTGCTGTGATTTAAGTAGAAAGCCAACAGCTTTACGAACAGCAAGACAATTATCGTAAGTCCGGCTAGCAGCTGCGAGCCCTTCAAGTGCAGCATGTACTATAAATGGTGCGATACGCCCAATTTCCATACTCATCAAATTCTTTCTCAGTTCAAATGATATTTTATGTAATGCATGCAAGAAAAACAATAAAATAAAAAACAAAAGGAGCTTGTTTTTAAGGAAACTTAATAGTTTAGTTGAGAAACACACCATGAGCCATCAAACATCTGTGTGTCTTCAATGTACTGCACAGCATTTGTGATGGCATCTTCTATCTCTTCTTCCGTGATGAGGATATAACTTAAACAGAACTAGGGCCTGTATTGTAGATGCAGTACACTCAACATACCTAGAAATATCATCTTATTAGCCTTAAAGCATGAAGAGTTGGAAAAAGAATATATAAATGTATATGCAGATATATATATACAAGAATCTTACTCATGCTCAATAACAGTCTGTAAATAATTCACTTAGGGTTGAGCAGCTGCAAAATCAAACAGCTCTAGATTAAAAATGAAAAATTAAAAATAAAAAATAAAAATAAAATAAAAAAAGGAAAGGTTTTGTTTGGTTACTAGAAAGTACTAGGAAAAGTAAAACAACAAAAGGAATGTAAATTTTTTTTTTATATTTTATGTTGTTCTTCTTTATTTAATTACTTCTCCTGGAACTTATGTTGTTTAAATATATAAATTGAAAGATTTCTAACAATAACAACATGACCTATCTGAAGGATCACTACGATAAATCTTATCCACCTACGAATGATTGAATTACACTATCTTCATAATTTTAAAATTTTTACCAATCATGCAATAATTAAAATAATTTTTCAACAATCTCAATCATGATGAAGAACAAGTGAAGTCAAGAATGAAGAATATATGACATACATGACTGTTAGAAGAGCACAAAGGAAATAGAGGGAAAATGCAAACAGAGAAGAACACAAGAAAGAAAAAGGAAAGTGGCCTCGGGGCCTGTGCCCGCTAGTCAATAAAGGCCCTACCGCACAGACTCATCGTCGCCCGCCACATAAAACGCGCTGAAATTTATCAGATTAAACCACACGGGGAACTGACTAGACATTTCAATCCTAGAACCCGTCTGGGGTCCTGAGTTCCCCCAGTCAGCCGTCCTACTACATATGGGTGGTTAGGCAAAAATAAATATGATAAGGAGGAAATTGTGCATAACATGTTTATCTACGGATCTCCCAACATCCGAATCCAATACGCCTCAAAAAAACATCAACCCTTAACAAGGAAGAGTTGGTATTTGATAAGAAAAAAGTTTATTTCCAAAATTCGAGATTATCTCTCCAAAATCAAGAAGAATTTGTAACGCTCAGTGGGCTCTACCGCTTTATAACATGTTTAGGTATAAAATAAACAAATTGTATTTTTCCGGTGTTTAAATTACTAAAAATGAAAATGATAAAATAAATAAATAAATAAAATTAAAAACCCGAAAATTTTACAGGAATCAGATAAATTTGGTAAAAATGTCAAATGAGGACCTAAGGGTCATAAATGAAAAAGAATAAATGACAAAAGTGAGAATATTGGAGAAGTGGAAATGTCAACAGGAGAATAGGAGGTCTTTAATGCAAAAATGAGAAAATATTATTAAATGTGCTACCAAACATACTTTACACATAATCGATGTTAACAAAATCGGGTCTTAAAGGAGCTCATTTTGGGCATTCACATTTGAGAGCTAGGGCTCTCACGTTTTGAGAAGGGAGAAACCTTGTTGGGTTGATTGTCTCCCATTTGATCCAACGTTTTGCAAGGAAAATGAATGAAAAGAAAAGAAGGAAGGAAGAAGAGAAGGGAAAATGGGAGCTAGGGTTTCAAGTTGCAAGAGAATCAAGGCTAGAAACCTTACCTAATTCCATATTTGTTTGTTTTGGGTTTTATTGCGTTAGTTTTCAAGGTGTATTGTGGTTTGGATTGGTGTTGAGGAATTTTTGTATAAAGGAAATGTCAGGGTTTTTATGGGGAGATGTCATTTCAAATATTTCCCAAACCCATGTTTTTGTTTCTGACATAACTGGGTCATCACTCATCCAAATCGAGTTATTCAAATTTTCGAGTAAACTATACTTCTAGGAAAACAAATATCCCTAAAATAAGTGTATCCAAATTTGAATCCCATTGGACGCAGAAAATTCATCAAAGTGAGACTCTGTTTCAGGTCAATTCTAGTTCAGTTCTGACAGTTTTGGTGTTTCAGAACAATTTTGGTATTTAGGCCATAAGTTGAGTTTCACTCGTCCAAATTGAGTGATTCAAATTTCTGGGTAAACTAGACTTCTAGGAAAACAAATTTCTCTTAAATAAGCGTATTCAAATTTCGAATTTATTGCATCTAGAAATTGCCTAAAGCGGAGCCTGCTGGGGCAATTTTGGTTCTATGTTGAAAATAGAATAGTCCTGATTGTTTAGGACATATCTGGAGTTTCGGTGCTCCGAATTGGATGATTCCAATTTTTGAATAAAATATATTTATAGAGGAATAATGGACTTGAAGGAAGTTGAGTAAAATAGAGCTTATTTGTTCCTAGAAAATTTTTACAAGTGAAGGTGTGTCGGGTAGAAAACAACCTTTAAACTAGAAACCTAAATAAGCCAATTGCTATTGTTCTCTAATCAGGATGGATTGTGGTTAGCTGGCGAGAAAAACCCAAATCAAGTCAAGATTCGGTGATAGAATCGAAGTGCAACGACCTTTTTGGTTCTTTCTCTATTCTTCTCTTCTTATTTCAAGTGTCAAAATTGTTTATGCAATTATTGAAATTATTTTCAATAAAACTGCATATTGATTTATTTTAATTGATTTGAAAAAATTGATTATGAAATGATTGCCATGAAAAAAATTGCATGAGTATTGAAATGTGTTATTTGATTATAAATGTATATACCCTATTGTAAATTTCTATGACTGATTTTTAATGCCCTTAATAGAATGTTATCCGTCATATTTGAGTTAAGGATAGATTGGTGATACCACGCAGCCAAACTAACAAAAGATCGAACAAAGATAATATAAAGGTTACCCAATCCAGAGTCTGGAAGGGGGACATAATGTTCACAAAATAATTTTTTTATAATTCACAAGAAATTCCAATGGACCCAGACTGTTATAAAACCTTATACCGGCCAACATGTACTTCAAATAGACTATGTCGGTTGATTCCGTTATCCTACGCACCACAATATCACAAATTCTTAGGGAAAAATGATAAAGCAATATTGTGAAATGCATGATTTGAGTTTTGAATGAGTTATTGCATATGAAAGTACATATTTGGAATGATCAATGAATTGTAAATTAATATATATATATATATATATATATATATTGCATTACATTGATCATTCATTAAGGTTCAAAAGTACGTTTAGAAAAAGTCAGATGATTCAGGTTAAAAATAAATGAAGAGAACTATATAGAACCACTAAGCATGAAAATGTTTAGCGCGTTGTTTTTATCATCGCAGTACCGGTGTAAACAGTTCAGCAAGCAAAGACCGTCCGCAAAGTCATCACAAAGCCGCATGGAGTAAAAGTAAAGCTCCTACCATGCATACATGAAACCCCATGATCGTTTTTTGATACTTTTGTATTAAAACTATAAATATGGAAAATTAAACTCGATAAATGTTTGTAAATGTTTTTATATTTATAACCCACTTATAATGTCAGAATGTATAAATGTGGGAATGGAGTAAATGGGCATATAATGCCATATTGAATGAAAATGTGTATCAGAACAAAATTACGGGCCCCCTTTAAGTTAACGTGATATATACGTATATATTTTCATAAGGATAATTATCCTTTACAAATAAGTATTTGAAATGTGTTTTATCAAGATTTGTAAAAGAGAAGACCAAGCAGCTCCAGATCCAAATTACACCAGCTCGCGAGGTACCAAGGCGCGAGCTCCTGGGCGTAATTAGTCTTGATAAGGAAAGAGAGATCTCACCACCAAAATCACGAGATTATCTTCCCAAAAATCAAAGATAAATTCAAGTATAAAGAAAGAATTCGAATGAAGGAGGTAATGCAACTCTGAATCGTCGGGACTTCCTTTTCTCTCCCTCTCCATCCTTCTTTGCTAACTTAAACATCGTAGAGGTGGCCAACACACTGGTCGGACCCCTTTCTTTTCAGGAGATTTATACCATGCCGATGCCCCGAAGACAAACGAATCCAGGTAATCGACACCGAAGACCGCCCTGTGGAATCGAACAAAAAAGTCTCATCAATGACGTGCAAGAGCTTGGCTCCAAGGGCTTTCTAATAACCCTTCGCCACCGCAAATTCGATGGTTCCTCCTCACGCTTATTCGCCCCGACATTGTAATGTCAAGCAACCCTATGATCTCAATAACATCGACCAATTCCGTTGGCGTTAAGATAAAGAGAAGAAACATAAGGAACAAGCAAAGTAGATGAGGGAACTACAGGATCACGCTAAGCACCTGCAACTTGAAAATGATCGTCTCCAGGCCCAGGTAGAGAAAAGACACGACCTTGGCGAAGGAGACGCACAAGATGGTGGGCAAGCAAAGCACCCGACCGTACGCGACAAGGGAAAGAAGCCCATTGCCCCTGACGATGCAGATGCCCCAACGGATGACGATTTATCCTCTGGCAGCTCACCAAACCCCTCCCCGGCAAAAAGCAACCAAGTCACATTGCGCCAGAGACACTCGCACCACCCTGCATTCAGTAACACCGATAACGACCTACTCCGCCGGGCAGGGAAAGAAGCAAGCCGAGGGCAGAGCCAGCCAAACGTCGTGCCCGAAAATGCGTATGCATTACCCATAGGCGTAATCCCACCTTCGATGCAACGCCCACACCCTACATGCCACCAATGGTACCGATTCAGTCCAATGACATGCCTCCCTAAGGCGAATACATCTCGACTACGAGCCGCCCACGTGTTTATCATTCCAACTATCACTATGTTTGACGGTTCTACTGACCCTTATGACCACATGCTCCATTATAACCAGGCAATGACTTTGAATGTCGACAATGACCTTCTATTATGCAAAGTTTTCCCTACTAGCCTAGGCGGCCCTGCACTAGCTTAGTTTCACAAGCTCCCTCAGAGCTCAATAAACACATTCAATGAATCCTCCTAGAGTGTTTATCTCAGAACACTTGTGCTCAAGCAATTCAGAAAAAGAAACATTGCCCCTTGCAAACAATTTTGAAGCATGAAGATGAGTCTATACGGGATTTGCTAAGTAGGTTCTGGCAAGGCCCAACAAATAGAATTTTACAAAGCATACTAGTCCTGTGAACTTCAAGATAGTTTCTTGGGCCGTGACGACCCCTTTTTCCACTTGCATTCTGCACTCGCCAAAGAACAATGGAAGAGTTATACGGGTGGGCGATAGGATACTAACATTGGAAGACAATATCCAAGCACCAACTTAAACAAAGAATGATCACAAACCATCCAAATGAAAGAGGCCATGGGAAAAAGCCATCCGAGTCCAACAAATGTTAGAACGAAGACCGAAAGTGACCCCGAGACCAGTCTCAAATAAATAAAAAAAAGAGCCCCCACAATTCACTACCTTGAACATCTCATATGAAAGACCGTTGCCCCTCATTTGCTACCTACCAGATTTCAAATGGCCTCCACCTATCCAAGCAGACCCCACTCAGAGAAACAAGTCCTTGCGATGCGACTATCACAGGGACCATGGAAACGAAACCAACCGATGCTGGAGTCTGAAGTTCCTAGTCAAAAAGCTTATCAAGGCATGACACCTCCAAAGGTACCTTAGGGATGTAGAACAGGGGGTAGAGTCGAGGCAACCTACAAGAAGAATTATAGCCAGCCCGGTCATCCAACCGAAACCTAGACCGACTATAAACTACATACTGGGCTGCCCGACGGATGATCAATATCAATCAAAGCACCAACAAAGGAAACTTGTCAGGGCGGCCACGATTAAGGCCAGGGTGAATGTCGTCCATACAGAAAGCGGCCAAGAAGCAAAGCCCATAGATGGCCCCATATCTTTTGCTCCAATTAACCTGAACAAGGTCATTGTACCTTATTATGATGCACTGGTACTCACCCTCTGTATTAATGGTTTTGATATGCATAAGGTGCTGGTGGATCCAGCAAAGGTCGTTGCACTGGCCGCAACTCCCAAATTCTCTTCACACAAATGAAGATTTCTCCTAGCATGATAAATTCAGCCGAGCGAATCCTCTCTGGCTTTAACCGGGCAACTACAACCATGCTGCGAGATGTCACACTCCTTGTGAATGTCGGGCTAGTCACTCAACTGGTTCTATTTTCAATCGTCGAAGACTTGGGGCCTTATAATGCCATAGTGGGCCGGTCATGGCTACACTCCATGAAGGTCGTGTCGTCGACATACCACCAAATGGTAAGTTATTTGACAACCACAAGACAAGTCGATCTTTTGAGTAGCAATGCCATAAGTGTGACAATGCTATCAACTCCGACCTCTCGTACGACTAGAAAGGGAAGTGTCGAAAGCAACCTCCTCAAACAATCTTATACTGCATAGCAATCACAAAGATGCTCAAAATTGTGGAGGAAGAAAAGAAGCCACTGGGTGTGGACCCATTGGAAGAAGTGGAGTTAGACGGGTAAGAGAAATTTACCTATATCAGCTCCCTCCTGACCAATGAAGAAAGAGCATAGTTACAGCTCGCGCTGCTACACAACATTAATGTATTCGCTTGGAGACACTCCGATATGGTTGGGATAAGCCCAACGATGGCTTCTCACAGATTAAACGTCCTCCCCACAACCAAGCCAATAAGCCAAAGGGTGAGGCGGTTCCACCCAGATCGACATCAGATTATTCAAACATAGGTGGACAATCTTCTAGCAACATGGTTTATAAGGGAGGTGAAGTATCCTAAATGGCTGGCCAATGTGGTAGTGGTACCAAAAAAGGGTGGTAAATGGCACGTGTGTGTTGACTACACAGATTTCAACGAAGCATGTCCCAAGGACAGCTTCCCCTTACCACGGATAGATCAGATTGTGGACGCAACAACTGGGCATGGCATCCTATCAATTCTGGATACCTTCTCCGGATATCACTAGATTCCTATGCACCCACCTGAAGCCTTCATCACACCCTACCCGTCAGACTAATACAACGTAATGTCGCTCAAGGCCTCAAAACGCAGGACAACTTATCAAATGATCGTGACCATGGTATTCCAACCTAAATAGGTAAATCTATGTGCAGTTTATATCGATGTGATATCTCATATAGAATCCAAAGAACGCCTCAATTCACAATGCATTTGGCAAGAAACGTTTGACCTGGTCAGGAAGACACCCAGCATGAAACTTAACCCTATGAAATGCGCATTCGAGGTCAGTTCGAGCAAATTCCTAGGTTTTATGGTAACACGGAGGGGGATAGAGGCTAATCCCATCCATCTCAAGGCCATAATGAAGTCTCAGGCCCCCACTTCTAGAAAATGGGCAATAACAACTGACCGTCTACCGGCGGTCCTAAATATTCATATCTCGCCTACGCATCATTCAAGTCGTTTTGCCACCTTACAAACCCAAAGGGCACCTAGAATCAAGATTATGACCAAGCACTTGCAGCGATCAAGCAATATCTCACCGAACCACAAATTCTGGCTAGCCCCGTGACATGTGAGACGCTCTATCTTTACATATCTACTTCTGACATATCAGTAAGTGCAACTTTATTCAAAGAAGACGAACAACAGAAGAAGAGACCCCCATTCTTCATAAGCAAGTCCCTGTCGAGGCGAAATCCCGATATACCCGTCTTGAATAGGCAGCACTGTCCCTCAAGGTAGCTGCTAAAAAACTTCGCCCCTACTTCCAGGCGCACCCTATCATTGTACTCACCAACCTCCCCTTAAGGAGCACTATACATAGTCCGACCAGGCCGATGGCTCCTAAGTGGGCGGTTGCTCGAGGAGTTTGTATCCAATATAAACCCTGTCTGGGGATGAAAGGGCAAATACTAGCTGACTTTTTAGCGAAGGTTCCTCAGTCGGATATGAAGTCAGACAACTCCAGTTGGTGGATCCTGAATGTGGAAGGCGCTTCACGATGGATCTGAGTTTCGCACTCGGGCTCCAACTCAGTTTCTCCCAACCAAGGAAGTAATAACAGTCACGCTTGGATTTCCCACTTCTAACAATGAAGTCGGTCGCATGGGCCAATAAACTGTGCTCAACCTCGCACCCTATATCCTTAAAAGATCATCAAGGAGTGACTTAACTAGTAGTTAAGCCGTGCAAACGGCGAGAATGAGACAGCGGACTGTTAACATGATTAAGTATGTGAGTTCAGTCAACTCCGCGTTTGGGGAACCTTCAATGTACTGGGCGGTCAGAGCATGTCCCGAGAAATTCTAATGATAAGGTAGACACTTTGGCAGCCATAGCCGCTTCCTTATCAATAAAATAAACAATGCTCCTCCCCATGTACTACCTTCCAGAATCGTCGATCACTACCAACCGAGTAAATAAAATAGATGAGGCGGGTTCTTTTTGGATGATTCCAATAGTTCGCTATTTGAGTCGGGAACTAACGTGGACAACAGACAAAGCCCACAAGATCAAGTCCGTGCAAATGTTCTCCTCGTTAACAATTAGCTATATAAGTAGTCCCTGGGCGGGCCCTATCTTAAATGCCCTACTCACCAACAAGGACAATATATATTACTAGAACTCCACGATGGAATATGCGGAAACCATTCAGTAACACCATTTTGCTCGGGAGTATCCGTACAAGAAGTTCACTGAATTGTTCAATCTAAGGCAAGCAACTCAAGAAATTTATTAGAAGTATATTCCCCACCCACATCACACCTAAAACATTTGATAACAATTGTAATGTCGAGCTTTTACAAGAGCACGAAAGGCTTCATATATCTCAAAAATTCAGAATGATGTTTCATCAAATAAACCTAACAATTGAAGTATGATCATCAATAAAAGAAACATAAAATCAAGACCCTCCTTTTGTGGGAACAAAAGAAGGCCCCCATACATTATAATGAATCACATCAAATGGAGAAAAAAAAACATAAACAATTTGATTAAAAGGTAAAGCTGATAATTTTGTAAGTTTACATCTACTATAATCATAAATATCATGAGTTTGTAGCTTTCCTAAAGCCCCTGTGGATGCTAAAAATTTCAAACGAGAGAACAAAATATGACCAGGACAAGAATGCCATAAATAAAAAACTAAAAGAATTAATGACTCAAGCGAAAAGATGACAAATCAATACCAACAACAGCATTAGCGGGCACTTTTAACTCATCCAAATCATATAATTCCCTTTCCTATGGTCTATCCCAATCAGCTTCTGAGACTCGAAATCTTGCACATAACAAGAAGAAGAAGAAGAAAAGGTGACTAAATCACAATAATCACATAACTGACCAATAGAAGCAAGATTCAACATGAGTTTTGGAATATGATAAACACTACAGAGAGACAAATTAGGAGTAACAACATAACCAACACCTGCTAAAGACATAGAAGTGCCATCAACAGTCATAACAAAAATAGAAAACGAAGGAGATAGAAACAAAATAAGAAGAATTTGGGGACATGTGATGAGAAGCACCATAATCCAAGATCCATATAGAAGACAACAAACTTGAAGAATTGTGAATCAACTAACCTATAGAAGAAGAGGCAGACACAGCTTGCAGTTGTAGGGAGGGAAACTTCTTAAATTGCTCAACCAGGGTACTAGGATCGGTGAAAGAACCTGATGTGGCTACTGTTGCAATATTATACAAGCATGTTTGTGTACTCGAGGTGGTCTAGTAGTATAAGATTGTGTTTGGTTGCCTAGCTTCCAAGCTTGAGATTGTTATTGCTATTGATTTTGGTTTCTTAGCTTAAGACATTGAGCCTTCCAATGACCTTTATTGCTTACAAAAACTGCACTCATCAAAGGTAACCTTTGTGTAAGTCTTGTTTTGATTCTTAAGAGGTAGCTTAGAAGGAATTACTAATACATATGAACTCACTTGTCAAAGTGAAGAATGATGCAAAATTGAACCTCTATATCCTTCAAAATCACTTCAAAGAGCCATCAAGAATTGCATTAATTGTTGATCCTCTCTACTTGCATAACATAGTAACTTCACATGCCTTTTAATCATCCGATTCTATAAGAACCAATCAATCCCAATATCCGTTTCATAGTAATAAAACTCTCAACATCTGCTATTCCTTCGTTGAAGGAGCACGATGTCAATCAGAACTAATACAAACCTTGCAAAATTTGGATTGGAGTGTATATAGCCTATACAAATGATCCCAAACCTCCTTTACTATCTCGTGATCGAGCAAAACTATGTGCCTATTGAATGCTCAACATAATCATTAATCAAAGTAATAATTTTTGCATTATTTGCTTCCCACATATCTATATCAACAACGTAATTTTGATTGGTAATTGAGGTTTCACACAGGTTCCAGTAACATATCCCAACAACTTTTTACCCCTAAGAAAATTTCTCATAATATAACTCCAATACAAATAATTCTTTTCATCCAATCTCACACTCATGGATTGAAGCGAATCTTCTTTTTCAGTAGGCATAATCAAGAAACAAAATAAATTAGGGCAAACGAAATAACAGATTGCAAAGACAGAAACAATAGCAAAAGAAACAAATCCAAATGCCAAAAACACAAAGACAAATCCAAGGTCGAAATTGTTGAAACCCAAACTGTACAATCACGCCAAAAAAATTTTTTGATATAATCCGCTATGATACCATGTTAGAGATTAAATTTGGATCTACGAAAGCTGTGTTTGAAATTAAATTTCTTCCCATAAAATCTGCTCTAATACCATGTTAGAAGAACACAAGAAAAAGAAGAAGAATACAAATGAGTATGGAGTACAAGAAAGAGGGGAAGAATGCAAAGCCATTTTCATTCAATATTCATCAACAAAACTCAATTACAAAAGTGATGAAGAAAAGAATGAAGGAAACCCTAAAGCACAAAAAGAGAAGAGAATGTAGCTAAAAAGACTATTCTACCCTTAAATGATAAAATAGCAAAATATGCGTATATGTCATTGATGTTCTTAACTTCCTTTGCTGGACAAAATGATGCTTATACATGGGTAGTTAGTTAAGAAGAAATAATTACCTCCAACCACTGTGGAGCTCCTGCTGGCTCCCATGCTGATAAACCTCCATTTTTACTCTACAACAGTTAGAAAATCAGGGCAATTGATATTTAGATGTATACTTCTCAAAATATAGATGTATGGATACCAGAAATGTTGATGCTCACCTGAAAAGAAAGCATAATATTAACAGCATCATATAGCCGATTGGCTTCCATTTTCTCACCAACAATTTCTGGTGGCATCATTGAGAAAAGAAGACAACACTACAACATAGGAGATTTAAATAAGAGACCATGTGATTTTGGTTAAAGTTCATAACTTTTGACATAATTGAAGTCTTCAAACAGAACTAATTACCTTCAAACCTTCTGCAGTGCAATCGGAAGCTTGCCAACCATTATCTCCATCTGAGAATGTCCATGCTCCCTTACAAATGTGGCGGAACATGCTTTTAAAATCCTCGGAAGGATTGTCCCTAACCTTCAACATTTCAAGGGGCAAATAAAAATAATAATTATACAAAAAAAAAAAGAATTATGATTAAGGTGAAGAAATTATTCATGAAATTCAAAGCACAACTTGAGATTTCTTTAAGAAGTCATGTCCTTTCATGAATGTAGGTCCCATTTCATCTGTGATATCACAAGCCAGTAGAGCTTGAATATTAAAACTAGTATCCCATGTCTGACTACCAAAGCCCTGCATAACAATGATAGTTATCAAAATTAGTCCTTTGAATCAACAATAAAAGGAAGGTGGAAAGTAGGGAAAGGGGAGGAAGGGAAAACCTCTTGAAAGCAGAAACTATCATGGTGATTGATGCATTGGAAATGTTATCTTACCTGCATCTTCATTCCGTCCTCTGCAATCCATATGTAATCTGGGGATTCTAGCAAGGTGCTTCCTAAAATAATCCCCTTCTGGATCTTTTGACCCAACAAAGGAGCATGGCTGTAAATTACCTGTTCAATTCATCATAAATCAGTGCCTCAGTGAAATCATGTTTCATCTTAACTTAACAATGCCCAACTACTTCTTTTTAAACTTATCATAATAAAATCACCTTCCCCGTATTTCCTATGTTAATGTATCTACTGTTTTCATCTTCATAATGAATGTGCTTCATTATTTTTTGAAGAGCCCTCTCCCTCAACTTGCTGAAGGGCCAACAGGTCAGAAGAGGCTCGGCAAATATGTGCAGACTATCCCAAAACAGATCTTGTATCAAGTAATGGGGATTGTATAGGTCTTCCTGCAGCAACAGATAATTTTGCTCAAGTGGTTCACATATGCATGAAATACACAAGAAACCGTTTAGAACTGAAGTAAAACTTACCCTTGCACAAAGATGGCGTACTTTCTTCCATTTAATTTCATGGTAAGGTTGAGTATGGAGTTCTTCTCTGAGTTGTAGAATGATAGGTGTGATCGGGCCAACAAACCTTTTCCCATATAAGTATGACATGGGCAGGTAAACCATCCGACTGTGGCAAAAAAAATTTTCTGCATTCACATAATTGAAAATATGAAGAAGACAGCTAATGATATCAGCAAGTTTCAGTATGTTTGAAGCTTATTGGCAAGTCACTTCTAATTACTTTTTCTGCTTTCTTCCATTGATTAATGCCTAACATGGCTTAATCATTTTGAATGAACTCTGTTTTAAGTTTACTTAACAAATACCAATTCAAACATTGATCTAACCATTTTCCACATTTATTCTATGCAAGATCATAGATGAACACAGAAATGAAAAGTAGATGGTAAATCCCAGGCACTGGAATTGATCAGAACTACTACACAGACCTGGATGTATAAAGAAAAGAAGGAAGAACCAAAGCCTGGGAGCATTGGGTTGACTCCTGCCCAGTCAAACACACCCAAGTATCTGCAAAAGGAAACAGTATCATAACAAAATTGAAAATGTTTAAGTAACATTCAATACATAAAATTCATTAGTAGACTACTCACTTAACCAATGTGAATCCTTTTTTGGTTTTAAATATACGTATGGGATATACAACTGTGAACTAGTATTTAACATGGTCATACTGAAAGCCAAGACTTTCCCCAAGAGGGAATGAATGTTACACCGCCACGATCAAGGATCCATTTACGGCCTTTTGCACAAGCATTGTCTTCACCACCATCAGGCCCTTCTCCAAGAATACGCATACAAATGTAGCTGAGGGTTGTACAAAACATACTGCTGTTTCCCTCAATGTGAAGTCCCCATCCACCATCTTCTATTCTATAATGCCAAAACTAGTTTGTTAGTAAATAAAGAACGGGATTTATAGATATAGAGTGAATTCAGGATGATTAATTAGGTTCCATGTGGAAATATGCACCTGATGATTGTACAAGTAGCGAAGAATTTCTTTTCTATGCTCAGCAGGAAACACAGCATTAAGATGCCCTGTAACATATAGAGATATGACCTATATTTTACATGGAAAAAAGAGGACTGTCAGTGGTTCCATTCAGAACAACTCAACTGATCAAAAAAAGCCCTTATCTCAATCATTTGGGATTAGATAGTTGTTCTTAAATCAAACCGTCAAATATGCCCCTCCATTTGATTCATGTTATATATATGAGGTTTGACAAATAGGGCAAAGTCAAATGAAGCTGTGGTCCTTATTCAACTACTGCAGAAAAGATATATATAATGATGCTTTTCTTCCTAATATTTAACTTAAAGTGGTAATATATCTTGCTATTTGTAAAAGAACCAGTGAGTAACAGGCTTTGTGAAAACAAGGCTTGTCAGGAGGAATGGGACTTATATTCTATGGTGGTTCTTTGCAAGCCATTAATGGAAAATTAATTCGATATGTATAGCAATTTATAGAAGCATCATTAAATAATTTCTTGTCAAGCTTTTCCAAAGAGTCATGGTATAAAATTCTATAAATTCTTTCTCCTCCCTACAGTAGTTTTTGTAAACACGGATTAATTCACTCTAAAATTTTCGTTCACACTCCACCACATGTGGCCAAAGATTTATGTATATAGACTCACACCAGAAATCCACCCACAGCAAACATACAGCTAAGGAACCTTGTCCATTGAACAACCCCTCAGAAATGAACATGACCCATTAATAAATATAAATTACATGTAACATTTTTATACCTAACAGTTAGTGTAATATTTTCTTCAGCTATTTTTTCATGCTATTTATACAATGAAAGGATGAGAAGACTCACCATGGGAGGAAATAGAAACAATGCAATCTCACAGCATTTTCAGCAGGCCAATGGCTACTACTAGCCTGCAAGGCTGAAAGGAAATGTGCACTCTTTCTCCTCACTGCTCTAGTTGTTGCCTCCATATGTAATTTCTTCATCATCACCCACCTTCACTTGTGGTATTGTTTGTTTAAAATTCTTCTCTTTTAGAGCCTGCATTTTGTTGAATTATGGAAAATGGATATTTTTGAAGAAGGTGATATAAGATCATCAACCTTCACTATTTTCTTTCCCTCTTTCACTATTCTCTTCCTGTTCTTTTTCTCCTCCAACTTTCCATAAATGTATGTGTTTGTATGTGCTTAGGCCCAATAGAGATGAGATCACCTGAATTTGCCAAAGGAGTGTCACAAGGCCTTAACCTTAAACCGATTTTTTCTCGAAATTTTCTACGATTTGCTTCAACCCTTAGCCTCTCTTCAGGAGTTCCATAATCAGGATCAAACTCCCATATTTGTCTCCCCACAAAGTTGTTGGTGCTGAAGATGTAAGGATCATTGCCTCCATCTGCAATATTGAGCCTCCACATTTTCTAAAATCTTCCCAACTAATGACCTACACATATGAGTAAGGCATTCATAAATGTAACATAATTAAGCTCTTCCTTTCTTTGAGACCCTATTAAAGATGGAAATAAATAGCACTGAAGGGGGAATACACGATTAGGGACACACCTGGCCTTATTAGGAGATAGAATATTGACTTGGTATAAAACTAATCTTTGAAAAAATAAATAAACAGATAAATCCAGATGCCTTCTAAAAACATTAACCAAACTAACTTTCCAAGCATCCACATGTTCTCTTCTTGAAGAAACACTAATTGGATGAATATTTCATGAAGACATCCAACTACTAAAGCAATAATTTTTTTTTTTTTGAATAAATACAAAATTACATCTGTAGTGATTATTACATATGAATGTGGTAGACCATTACAAATGATTACTATTTCATCAAACAGATATGATTTAGGAAAATGGCGACCATCAAAAAGCATACCCCCATATACATACATGTATGTATCAAGGAAATTGAATTGAAAATGATGGAAATGAACATGCAGTGAAGGAGGAGATGCAGAATATAGGTTACCCCCAAGTGAAAGCTTAGATGTAATTACTATCCTTACTGCCTCATAAACATAAGCTAACCTTTTCCTTCTTTGAAATGACCTTGTCCTTACTGCCTCAAGGTTTGTAAACAAGAGCTTTTGATGCAGTTCACAATGGGAATTCTAGACCAAAAAGAAAAAAAGAAGACTCAGATTTGGAATAGCGAGAAGAAGTACCAGTATAAGAAGAAAAGGAGAAGAGAGAGAGATAGTTAGAAAACGTATTGGAAAGATCGTTAGTGTGGGCCCCTCTAAATGCCCCCTAAATCTGGAGTCTCTCTTTGGAAAACCAATGTTTTAAATCAATTGGAAAGGTTACAACGGTCACATAGATATATAATTTTTATATTATAAAATTTTTAAAATATTTATATAAATAAGTTAAGAATTAATATTATTAATTTTACTTTTGATATATATATATATAATATCTAGATGTAAATATATTTGAAAATTTTGGAAATGAAAGAAAACGTATTTAATTTTAACTTATTTTGTATTTATAAAATTTATGTTGTTTTTTTAACATTTTAAATATTCTTTTAGGAAAAAAAATTATTTTACTTTGCAAGAGAGTTATAAGAGTGCAAATTTGCTTGAGGGAGAACTTTGCAGTTTTAGTTTCAAATATTTTATTAAAAGAAAAAAAAACAGTTTCAAATATTATTTTGAAAATTAGAATTATTTTATAAACTTGTTTTCTTAAAATATTATTTTGGGACATGAATCTAAATAATAAGTAGAAGAATAAAAGAAGCAAAAAGACAAAAAGGCCAATCACATTACTCCATTGACTGAAATTCTTTGACCTTAAACCCATAAATGCCACGTCTTTCTTGGATCGAGTATTTTATTGCTAAGGATCCATTTGACCAAGAAAAGCAATGGCATGATGGGAAAAAGATTAAGAAAAATGGCTTTCCTATATTTGGTTGTTGAGATAAGGTGCATAAATTAATGTTACTAAGGCCTAATTTAGCTTTCTTAGATTTTTTTTGAGTTCATGACGTTTCGACTTTGCACACATACTATTCATATCTCTATCGTTACTTCTGACTTATAAATCTGATAAACAGCAAGTAAGACGTTATTAAGATGACCACCGCGATAAATCATCACATTTGTTCAAGTCTACGAAGATACGACATAAACTAGACATAAGATTAAAATTAAGAGTATCAATGGACTAAAAATCTCATGATAAATTAGATATACGATTATAAAATGACATTAATACACCTTATTTAAGTAACAGAATCGCAAGGCTCATGTACATGTCAGATCGCACACGCAAGAATCACAATATTCGCTAACCCAAATCACGAATAATAAACGCAATAACGGCAGTTCAGAATTTTATCAGCCTAAATATTATTTCAAACTTTGAATTATTTTAAAACATTTTTTTTCTTAAAATATTATTTTGGGCATGAATCTAAAAATAAGTAGAAGAATAAAAGAAGGAAGAGAGAAAAGAGAGATCGACCTGGCCAATCACATTACTCCATTGACTGAAATTCTTTGACCCTAAACCCATAAATGCCCACGTCTTTCTTGGATCGAGTATTTTATTGCTAAGGATCCATTTGACCAAGAAAAGCACTGGCTTGATGGAGAAAAGCGCTGGCATGATGGGAAAAAGATTAAGAAAAATGGTTTTCTTATATTTGGGTGTTGAGATAATGTGCATAAATTAATTTATTTCTATCTCTGTGGTCACAAACTTATATAAATGTATAAATCTGATCTTAAGATATCAAGTAAGATTAAGCACATGATAGTTTTCGCTTGCTCATCGCCTGCTCTATAAAGATAAGTGACACTAACGCAAAGAATACTAAAACCGATAAGATCAAATCTGACAAAACCTCGCTTACAAATTAGACATACGACCATGTTCTACGACATTTATACACCTTATCCCTTCGATTGCTTCAATTAAAAATCTCAAATATAAATAAAATACTTACATATCACTCGTGTTAAAATTATTTAAACATGCTTCGGCTTCTATTTTTAAAAATCCATTGCTTATTCTAAAAATAATAAAAAACAAGGAAAATAAAGAGAATACGATTGGTCCCCTAGACTTTTTTATTTTGAAAAATACAAAAAACATTAAATTAAAAGTACATGAAAAGTTTTCAAAGAAGACAAAAATCGTATTCTCTGTATTTTTAAACCTATACTCAAAAACAGTTTTATAAATAAGAACCACAACACAAGCCCTTAATCTTTCTATTGATGAATTAAACTAAATCGTTTACAGGTTCAGCTGCTTCAAAAATTTATATAATTACAGCTTATCCCTAACTGCCTCATAATCATAGTTATAACATTTAATATATATATATATATATATATATATATATATATATATATATATATATATATATATATCAAATTTAAATAAGTTGAAATGATGGAAATGAGCATGTAGTAAAGGAGGAGATGTAGAGAATATAGGTTGCCCCCAAATGTGAGCGTTTTAGGTATTTGAAGTTTTATGAGGTATTTTATTTGTGGGTATCTTAAGGTTTTGTGATTTTACGATTTTTACTAATCGTCATAATACTTTGATACTTCAATCTTATACTCTATGTTTTTAAGAATAGTGAAAGATTCTCTCTTTCTCATAGATGTAGGTATAATTAGTTGAACCACACTAATACTCTGATGTTCTTGAATTAATATTCTCGTGCATCAATGTTTCCCCTGTTTTTGATTTTATGATTTTTACTAATCGTCGTAATACTTTGATACTTCAATCTTATACTTTGCGTTTTTGGGCACATTGGAAAGATTCTCTCTTAGTCATAGATGTAGGCATAATCAATTGAACCACAATAAAACTCTCGTGTACCGTACGTTTATTTCTTTATCTTTGTCGTTTTTGAATTCATATTCTCGTACATCAATGCTTCCCCTTTTCATAACATATTTTTTTACATCTATTCACTTTGCAATGTAATATATCATAGTAATCTGTTCTTTCATAAATTAATTCTCATTGGGACTCAAACTTTAGACCCTCTCCTCCTTATGCTAACTTGAATTCTTAACCACTTGAGATGGCTTTATTTGGACACATTCTTTGACTTAAATTCCCATCTTTCTTGTATTTAATATTATATTGCCGCGGATACATTTGGACTCTAGAGTCCGTCCTCCTTTTTGGACCCTAGAGTCCGTCCTCCTTTATGGAATATTAAGTATTTTATTGCTAAAAGTCTTCCAGATGATTCATTCGGACCAACAAATTTAAAGCATTGGCATAAGGGGAAAAAGACTAGGAAAGGAACCTAAAATTGTCATCCGCAGAAGTAAACCCAATTGAACATTGGCTCTTTGTGTTATATATAGGGCTGTAATTTGGACAAGTTAACTCAAGTCAATTGGATCCCACCCAAGGATGGAAGGTTCGAAATGATCGTCGATATTTGGATTGTCAGAAGCCACAAACGATATCCTCCAATGATAATCGATTAAAGGATATTTCGGTTATTTATCCATTTTATCGAAGATATATATGAATTTGATATGTGATTAACCAATATTTCGACCTATTTCTCAGTAACCAATTAAAATATTTTGAATATGTTGCTTAGGGGTTTAGAACCCCGTCTAAACACTCTGCTAAATATATTATATTCCTCTCATTATTTCTGAATATTTTTTGTCATTTACATATTTAATTAAATATCAATTATAAGACAAAAACCCTACGCTTCTCTCTTCTTCTTTCTTGCAGCTCCTTCGATTTTCAAGGATGAGTGATTTTTTTACCACTTCGGGGCCTCAAATCATCCCTCTACATCTTTAATTTCCCCTTTTTTCTCAATAATATGGTTTCTTTTTTAATAAAGTAGAGTTCTTTCACATATCCGATTTTATTTTGTTTTTTCATGTTTTTTTGTCACCTCCTTGTTACGGTGTATGGTGGTGGTGTTTCGACATTGGTGATTTAGTAATGGTCGTGCAAATGTCTTACTTGTAGAAGCTTTCGTTGTTGTACAATACCGGTGTGGTTGTTGTCCTATTTTGGATACAACTTGTGCAAGCGTTAAACTCTTTATTTGTTTTTGTTTAGTTTTCTATTTAGAACTACCAACATGGTGGTTGATGCTCTTGGAAGCATCTTCCTTCAGAGTTGGAGATGTTAGGTACGTACAACCATCCAAGGAAAAGGTTGTTCAACTCTTGCTCTTCATCAATTTATTGTTTCTGGATTTAGTTCAATGAAAAGCTTTCCTTATTGTCAAAAAAAATATCAATTATATATGTATAAAAAATATAATTTATTTTACGTTACTTTTACCTTATAGTTTTAACATTAACTATATTACCACTTTATTTTATTTTTTTTATATTAATTTTTATACTTTTTCAAAAAAAAATTAAATAATTAATCAAATTACAAAATTTTTAAATTAAAATCAATTTGATAATATAAAATATTAAAATAATTTTTAATTATAAATTAATATTGATATCAAAATATTCTCATCACATTATCAAATTTCATAAATTAACTCATAAATAAAATATTTTGTATAAATCATAAAATAATTAATTTCTTATTTTAAATGTGATTAAATACATGTTTTAATGAAAATAATTGAAGTCAAAAATGTGACGCCCAAAATTCCGGGTGTCCGTTGACAACCCGTCAACTGCGGAATACTCGTGGAATGCCTGATAACCCACACCACTCTCACGAAAATCGAGCAAGAGTCTCTCAGCCTAGAGCTCTACCCAAATGCTACAAAACCCGGTCCCAATAATCACTTAACGACCACACAAGGTCCAAATGCGAGTAAAATAATGGCCACTTGGGCCCCTGCATCAATACTCACAAAATATGTCCCAACCAAATATATTACATGGTTCAAGAGTTTTTACATTACTCTTAATACAACATATATTAAAATCATGAAATTCTAATACGTGTCATACATAATAATACCAAAGCCACAACCCGACTTTCTTCTCAAACGGCCTCTAATGAGTGTCGCCTTCCGGCCGCTCCCTATCTAGCCGTGATCTCCTCGACTGTGTGGTGAGCAAAGCCCAAAAGAGAGATAATTTCCTACATGGGTTACTCTCCACCTAAGTACACATGCATGGAAAACAACCACATTCAAACAATTTCATGAACCTACTCGAATGTCTACATGACCAACCCATGTCTCGAGTCCTCACCGACTCCCTCACATATGCCTAAGCCGAATGCGAGTAAATCACAGTTTTCAAAACAAAAGCTATTTGTTCTTGAAAACATACCACCAGCTCTCAGAAATATTGACAACCCTCCGAGGCGAACTGCTGGATAACCTCTAAACAACTATGGGCCCCCTCCGACGTGAATTGTTGGACAATCTCCCAACAAGATTCTTGGAAAATCTTCCGTCGAAATTCCTTTCATAAACATTTTTGTTTTTATATTCTTATTTCCATGTCATGCACTCACTCCTAATATTCTAGTAGTGCCCTGTGCTGCATATGGAATGCATGATGCCAATTCCAACACATTCATGCTAATATATTCACATGCATATATATTAACATAATTAAATCACATGTGCCATGTTATACAAATTCAATCACACCAAAATTAG